>BGPR01026209.1:0-18625 GCA_013235015.1 Araneus ventricosus | reverse complement strand
A
The DNA here is from genome assembly GCA_013235015.1 of Araneus ventricosus. Lineage (NCBI taxonomy): Eukaryota > Metazoa > Arthropoda > Arachnida > Araneae > Araneidae > Araneus > Araneus ventricosus. Next base: position 18,624 of record BGPR01026209.1, on the reverse strand, counting down.
TGGTTTTGAGTATATTTATGTAATAACAGGAAATTTCTTAATGAATCATGAAGGGTTATAACGAAGATATCTAACTTTCAGGTTTATTTAAAATAATGAAAGAAACGTTTGATAGAAGTACTTAGCAGTCGTAGGAAATTACTTTGAAGGAGAAGTAATAAATATTAATCAATAAATTGATACCTTTTGTTTTATGAAAGCATTCCCAACATTTTTTTATCTCAGTATAACTTATTCTCAACATGTGTTCTTTCTTGAATGTTGTCGATTTTAATTGTATAAAAAATTATTTCAATTATTCTAGTTAAAAATTATGCAATAATGCTTGCACTGCATGCAGAAAAATTTCTTTTTATAATAGCTTATCGCATTATTTATTATTTAATTATTATCAAACTACAAATAATGTCCACATTTATGTGTATATTTTATAATGTTTTATATGTGTATTTTTTATGTGTATATTTTTATTTAGGGAAAATAAAAAAAATGCCCGTGTTTTTGCTCTTACTTATGCTTTTTCTCAAGCTATCATGTTTTTCACTTACGCTGCAGCTTTTCGCTTCGGAGCTTTTTTAGTAGCTCGAAATGAGATGGAAGCAGTAGATGTTTACAGGTAAAAAAAGTTCATGTTTAGTACTAATATTATTTTTTGATAATATTTTCTTATGATTATTATTTTCATGAAAATGCCCTTAATAATATTTTCCCTCCTTTTCTGTGATCACGTTATAAAGCTGAATTTAAGGGGGCACATTACCTTCTTAACATTTTTTAAATTTGAAGTATTATGGAAAAAGTTTTGATAGTGTTGAGGCTTAACAATAACATGAAGTCATCTCGAAGAGAAAAAAAATCCATTTTGATCTGCTTGTTCAGTTGAAATTTAAATTTTTTTTTAAAAATTCAATTTTTAAGAATCCCTACTTCTTTTTCAAATATGAGTACTTTTGCTTCAAATTTTAGTTGTATATTTACTGAAGTATATGAAACAAAACTGTACATGGATTTTAAGGTGTATTTATTATTCGCTTAAATACAGATATTTTACTGAATTATATGGTGAAAAAAGAGGAAATTTAGCAGTACCTCATTTTATATCTTGCATATAAAAAAACTAAGAGACTGAATGCTTATTGCATCCACAGTTTTATCATATACATAACGATAAATATGTACAAAAATTTTAAAGTTCTATCTTATAAAGGAAAAAAGTCTTAGCATTTGAAAACATAAAAGTGCAGAAAAGTCGGACGTGGAGAAAAAGCCATTTAAAGTTGTCATTTGAGCATGTTTTTCATTAGTCATCGTAAATAAAAATCTAAATAACTTCTGAAATATTAATGGTAAAAATATGAAATTTTGATACAATAAGTAGAATGATAAGAACAACGAAATAAGCCAATAAAATGAAAATTATTACTTTGGTAATTTTTCGGGTAATGTGTCCCCTTATGAATATGTAATATGAAACAATTTCTGCTTGTTCATTCTTATCCTTGAAATTTATTACAGTTATTAATGAATTGAATTTTCTTCTACATATACGTATACGCAGGTATAACTAACAAAACTTTGTAGCTGCAAACGTTTCAATGGAATATTTTAGAAGAAGAAAAAAATGAAAGATTTTTTTTTTTGATGATTTGATGAATGAAGAGGATTTGATATAGATTTTCGTTAATGACTGTGAACATATGTTCCGTTTTGATAAAGTCATTTAAAGTTTAAAGAATAAGTATCATAGTTTGGAATTACTGAATGGCAAATCAAAGGCTATCATAATAAAGTAGAAATTTTCCCATTCAAGGTAGCAAACATCGAAACATTTTAATAGCTGTTTAACAACATGAAGGTAAGCAGAAGATTTGCGGGAATTTGTATTTTACCACTTAATCAACTATTCCCAAATTTAAAGCTGGAGAACTTTCGATATATATCTGAATCAATTTAAACTGTTTATATAAGGAATGTCTTTCTTTGGTCTTATGCTTCTTTAAAAACAATATTAGCTAAATTTGCTTCTATAATTATGCTTTTAGATTTTATATATAATTCCCTTTTTTCTACAATGAAACTCTAAATATTATTTTAATTAATTTTATATTTTGTAGTATTTTTTAAATATATAAATATTTATGATTTCATAGTCTGCAATATGTTTATGTAGAAGTCTTACCCATTTTACAGATTCAAATTGCGGTTAGGTACAATTAAAAATAATAATAGAGTTGAATATAGTTTGAAAACATTTTCGGCCGTAGTGGCCTTGTGGTAATGTCTCGGCTTCGTAGGCTTTATGAGGACAATCTCATTTGGTGCTCCAGCATTATTCGGCCATTATATGTTTCTCCTAGTGGCTTTAGTAGTACTCTTCCATATCTCTGAGGAGGCCGCGGTCGCCTAGTGGTAAGGTGTTGGCCTCATATCAGCCGGGTTCCAGGTTCGAAACCCGATTCCACTGAAGATCCGCCGTGTATGCGAACCTGTTGAACGCTAAATCAAACGTAGATGGTCAAATGTCCTCCCGCTGGTGTGGACGGAAGACGGCTCCTGAGGACATGCCAGCTCAGGTGTCGTCATCATCATCTGGCCGTGGTTCAATATTACAAGGTCCGCCCGAAAATAGCCTTCTTGTTGCTTCAAAAAGGGACGTTAATATAACTATATTAAACTAATCAGCCGTTTACATGCTTAGAATTACAAGAGATAAAGAACAAAACGGTTATTTTTGCTTTCAATGCAGTTTGTACTACACTTGCTGTCTATATTTTAATCCTTTATGTCATTTTCAAATTTTATAGATTCATATTAATCTTCACTTGCAGTTCCATTTTGCTATTCTACAGAAACTGAGAATTTAAACGAGTCAAGGGAAACACGAAATACTTAACTCTCCAAAGTAAACAATTCTATGTGTTTAAGAAGTTAAATTATTTTCCTTCTTATTTCATCAGTATTTAAATTATACTACTTAGTACAATAGTAAATATCTGCAGCATCGAATTTTATTGGTATGTAAAATCACTGTGGAATTGCTTAATCAATGTATTGTTAATGAGAATAATTTCACTTGAATACTTCCCTTTCTAGCAATAATGTACAAGGTGTCCTCTCTAATAGCTAATTTCTAAATCTTCAGAGATAGTCATATGCTTCCTATTGGGAAAAAAGGCTTTAAATGACGTAAAGAATTATTTTATTTGTTGTTTGAGCTAATAAATGTATTGCTGAAAAAATTACGAAATCTAAATTCTATGTAGTTTTTCTTTCCTATTAGTCATATTAGGAAAATAATTTCGACACCCTAACATTTAAAACAAAACAAAATGTCCTACGCTTCTGTGACCACAGCTGCCGAATCATGAAGCTTTGAATATGTCTATTGAGAACGATTTGACCATTTCAATGGTGCCTTGAACATCAGCCAATTAGTAGAGTAATTGGCGTGGACTGGTCTAAAATAATGAATTTCAAAGCGGTAAGTTGTGGTTGTGGAAGAGTGGAGCTCTTTTGTTTAAAATTTTAGCGTCCAAAATAATAATTTGATAAATATGATTAAAAAATAGGGGACTTTAAAAAAATTAAACAAAGTAATCTTTTGAGAAGTGCATTTATCAACTCAAACAATATAATTTACTAGCTAAGTATCGAATAAGTATCTCGAATAATGCGTCATTCCTTGACGGAGAGAAAAAGTGAGGTCATGTGACACATGCCCAACATTCTCTCCTAAATAAATAAGGAGAAAAGAGCGGTTCAATCATTCCGTCCGCGTAAAGGCTTCAAAATATACTTTTAAAAAATCGCAAAAATAATCTTTATTTTGTAAAATTACGATTCCGGAATTATTTTTTGTCTTACTTTAGTACGGAAGGAATGAGATAACCCAGCGTTGATCGGAATCCGTATTTTTTCATATTCCCGCCTCCAGTTTATATGCACATGAAGCAAGATGCACTGAGTACATGAAATCTAAAAGTGAAACCTCATAGAAAACAATAGTTTTAGTAAAAACCCTATATGAGCGATTTAATTTTCCCTGTTTCTTTATATCAATTACCAAAACCCACACAAAACTCTATCCACATTGACTTGTTGCATTGTTCAGGTTTCCATATTGCAACAATACATTTTTTTATTTCTGTCAGCGTCACTTTTTTACTGTTGTTGTAACAATGTTCTTTAAAGTAAACGACTTCAACAATAAAATAAATTTTGAATTGCGCTGTAACAATGAAAAGTATTGTTATAAAGTATCCGAAACAATGAAAAGTATTGTTGTAAATTAGTTTTTAATTAATATCTTTTTCACTAATTAAAATTTCGATATTTAAATGACCGAAATGGGTTCCTTGAATTATTCCCCATCTTTTGGTACTTTCCGCGCGCTTCTCCGTTCGGCGGTTCGTGAGAAGATAGAAGGACATACATACATACATACATACGTTTGTTTACCTTCGAATTTTAATAGGATAGATAATTCTTTACGACAATTAAAGCATTTTTTCAACTGGAAGTATTTGCCTTTCTCTAACAGTTTAAAAATTAGCTGTTGGACACGATTAGAGTTCATAAAGACGATACACATAAAAATGATGTATACTGGCAAGTTTTCAATAAGATTCATTTAGATATGCTGATCTGAAATCTGACATGAAATTTCCCCCTACTTTGGTTGTTTATTCATAACTGTACGGGATAATGTGATAATGCTCTTAAGGTATCCGACTGGTTTAAAATCGTCGTTTTTGATGTAATTATCAAAAACTTTTTATGACTTAATTTTGTAGCCTGTTTAACCAGCTTTCTAAAACTGTCTCACTTTTTACTCTACATGAATTACAAATGGAGTTACAGCTGTTTCATTACCGAACTGTAAGCATTATTTTATGTTGCATGAAAACTTTAAATGTGTTTTCTGAAAAATGATATTTTTGAGGAAAACTGTCGACCGTATCAATAATTTCTCAAAAAGTTATTCAAGTATTGATATGAAATTTTCTGAGATTGTTTTCTGTAATATGCTTGATGTTTTAATTTAAAAACTAAGGTCAATTTTAAAATCAAGTATTATGTTTGAGTGTTTAAATATAAACGAAAAGTATTTTTTATGAAAAATTACCAGTTTAGTAACTATGTTCAGCTATATCTCAAAACTATATTGAAGTACAAGAAATATTTTCGAGCATAACACAGATAACTGTCATAAAAATGTACTCCTACAAGGATTTATGTATATTTAGAATATGATTTTGTCTATAGCTGTTAGCGTAAGGCAAATATTTTAGTCATTTTTCTTCAAATTTCTCAGTTTTTTTAAAAAAATATTATTTTGATTGTTTATATATGTATTCAAGTTAAGTATTTTTTAAGACTGTAGTTTTGAGAATATACCATTATAACAATTTAACTTCGTATGTATTGGTAAATTTGCTACTGTTAGGGTCTTCTTTGCTATGACATTTAGTGCCGTATCTGTGGGACAGGTGACGTCATATCTTCCTGACTATGCTAAAGCAAAATTATCTGCTGGACTTGTTTTTCATCTCATGAAACTGGTTCCTAACATCGACAGTAGTTCCAAAGGAGGAATACTTCCAGTAAGTAAATTTTTATATGGAGTAAGGAATATCGGTATTTTTCTTCTATGTTTATCGATGAATATTTTCTTAATTATGTTCTTAATATGATGCTTTTATGGTTTTGTGATTGTGTCAGAGGAGCATGCATGTAATTTTATTTTATCCTTTGAATTTAACTAGGCGAAAATTAGTAAACTACTTATATGACCCAATTATTATTTATGCAAACATTATATGACCCAATGATTTTTCCATATTCTTATTATTATTGTAGGAAATGTATTTTCTCAGTCTAGCTTAAAAGCATAAGTTTAATTCCTTCCCAATAATAATTTCTCACTTTCCGTACAAGCTCATTTGAATATTGTGGTGCCAGCAGAAAGATATCGGATGATAAGGATCACGCGCTTTCTCACGGTAATCAACGTGATACGTGGATGTAAGCTCTCCGTTAAAACCCAGTGTAATGTTTGAATCTGCATGAGATGACTTTTTGAAGTCGAAAGGACCAGTCATGCGGTAAGTGAGCAATAGGCAACGAGCTACGGGGTTTCATCCCTGTCAGCACGGCGGCGATGGGCGATGGCTGTGTGGCTCTAAATAATACTGTATCTGTAACTATGCAACTATCTATCTAAATGACACTGTAGCTATGTAACTATCTATTCACTGTTAATTAAACCCTTTTACGAGATGTAAACTTAAGTGAGTAACAACCCTAAATCTTTCCTGTCTAACTGTAAATAATTACCTGTGTAAATACTTTTCTTATTTCATATTATGTTGTTTTAATTAATAAATAATTTAGTTTTAACTGCTGTTTCTCATCCTTTATCTTTGGTGCATTACCCCTAGAGCGCCCATACGATAATGCTCTTTTCTACAACTTATATTTGGCTTCAGGCCGTAATCATAATAATTTCTACAAATTTTTGGATCCTCGCCCGGGATCTGTGATCACAACCCTTTTTCTACAAATTTTTGGTTGCTCAAGACGGGATTAATCCCCTGTAACCCGTATTTCTACATTATGAACATGCAAAATAACGAATTTATCAATAACATATAAAATCATATGTGGAAAATATTGGATGCATTAAATACATTCTGTACAGCTAACCTATATTTAATTAAAAATTATAAAATTTTGAATAGCTGGAATATCTTGTAGAAGATAATGGTCAAAAACTACCTATAAATGTTCATCATCACTAAAATTTATATATTTTAGCTTAGCATTTTAACTTTCATACAGTTGTGCGAATGGAAGATTAAGCAAAAGAAAATTAGTGACACCGAAATTGTAAGCATTTAAGTCATAGAATTTTACTTTAAAAAAATTTGAAATACCAATATTGTAAATTTCGTAAAAAAAATGGTAAATCTTTCTTCGATGTGAAAAGTCAAATTGTTTAATGTTATGCTGCGTGGAAAAAATATATTTCAGTTCAATTGAAGTATAATGAGGACATTCCAAAATGCACAAAAGTTTTTAAAATGTTGAATCCCGTAAAAAAATTGAAATATAGTTCTTGAATTTTTCGACAGTTATTTAAAGATATTATAATTTTTTATTACTTAATATGTGTTATGAAAACAGCCAATCACGACTTGCAGTAAGATTAATTAACAGAAATTCCACTTAAATACTACTTATGTTTTGGTAATTTCTTTTCCACAGCAGTAATAAGCAGTAATGTTTCAAAAATTAGAAAATTTTATGCCAACTTCGATAAATGATTTTCAAATACTGTATTTTTTATGAAAAATATATACAAAATATATTTCTTTAAAGCATTGAAAACTTAATATAGACAAATATATTAGCCTTATCATTAAGAACTATTTGTATTGAATAATGGTCAATAAAATTCGAACTTTTTATTAAAAAGCAAAAATCAACATGTACGGATATTTTATGAAGATTCTTTCTGCGATCGTCAAAAAATGTCAATGTAGTATAGCTTATATATGTGTTCTTGTCTAGTATAGGGGGAGTTGGGGTAGATTGATTCGCGGGAACATTGATACAGATCATAAATTTTGATGATTGGAATGGCTCAAGAGGCTCACGTCCCATCACATAAAGCCACTGTAACCTTTCTCACAGGGTATATTTTTCGGCCATGTTCAGTCAAAAGTTAATTTACAAATGAATCAAACCGCTAATCTTCTCGTCTAAGTAAATTTTACTCTAAGTACGTGTTGTGTGATTTCTTTAACTAGTTACATCTTCCTGCCAGGAAATCTACTCCAAAGATAGGAAAAAACATTTATTTTTCTGATAATGATTAATTAAGTTAAAAAGAAATATATATATATATAAATAGAAAAAGCAAACAATAATAATAATGATAACAATACACATTTATGCGCGTTCACTTTATTGTTTTTGTTTTAAAGGAATTTGCTAAGTTTTTTTTCTTTTATCCTATATTCAGTTATTGGACAGATTCAGACCACATAAAGAAATAAATTTTGACTATTGGTCATTCCTTTCTACAGAAATTTGTCCAGTTTAGAACTACAATAGCGTGTGGTCTCCGAAGAAGTATCGCCATTCTGGTTCTTTTCCATTTTGATTGTATTTCTTACTTTCTAATTTTTCTTTTATGTGTTTTAATTATTTGTGAATTTTGTTGTTGAATACTATAGTTTTTGTTAATTAATTTTAGAAAAATTTTGATGATGAAATCACTTAATGCTGCTGCGTTGAGCGCGCATAAATGTGCATTGTTATCATTATTATTATTATTTACTTTTTCTATTTTTATATATTTTTTCTTTTTAACTTAATATTTGATTTTCTATTATTTGTTTTTGCATTTTATTAGAAGTAGCTGCATATGCGCCGTTCTGTATAATGCAAAAGAGTTTCAATTAATTTTAATTTAATTTCTATTAATATTTACTTTAATTTTTGTTAAATTTTACCAATTATAATTGTTTATTTTTCTGAACTATATTAAGTTTTGAGGTTTCTTAGCGTTGATTTTGCGTGACCACTTATTTTAGGTAAAAAGGTCTCTTGGGGCAGATTGATACAATCGACTTCGGGCACATTGATAAACGTCTTTTGTGTGTATCAATGTTTCTTAAAAGCAACTACTTTGCAAAATAGTCTTCAGAAATGGAAAAAACATAAAAATGAACTATCTAAGAGAAACACGCAATTAAGTATTTCTTTAAATAATGAAAATAATTTGAATTTCATTGAAAAAATAAAAAATATTTTTGTAAATTATATGTATGTATACGGAAACTTAATTAATATCATCGGAAAGATAATTTTTTTTCCATTTTCAGATGTTTTGAAAATTATTTTTGTGCTATATAATTTTGGTAAGTCATCAAGGAAGAACGCGAAAATTTCCCTTTATTTTTAATTAATTAAAATTTCCATAAACGGCTTCGAGACACACATTCTCCTTTATTATTTGTAGAGATAAATTATTTTCTGTGACATTATTGTTTTATTTTTCCAATCTCATTAAAAATGTTGAATTTTGATTAAACTAAAAGTTTGTTTCATTTTTAAACTTTTAAATCTTTTATTTGGAAAACAAAGTTTATTGATAAAACAAATTTTGCTTTGATCCCACACCTATTAATTATCATTATTTTCGATATTTCCGTGTGTATCAATGTACCCCTACTATGGGGGAGATTGATACAAATCCATTTTTAGGAAAAAAGAGTAATAAGTATTTTATTATGTCATTTATGACCAAAACTCTACTGAAATCTCATATTAGATTAACAAATTTATAAATATAGTTCATTAGTTCTACTCATTACCATTTGTAAAATCATTTTTTAGCTTTCCCAAAAAGAGTGTATCAATGTCCCGCTTTCCCCCTATATTAAAAAATATCGCTTGTTGTCTTGAACTCTGCAAATGTTGATACCTGTTTCCTACTTTCTTATGTTTCGTAGCAGTTGGATGTAGATGGGGCCTAACTGTTGTTTTGATTTGTTTTTTTAGGGAACTCTTGAAATGTATCGAGAGTGAAATGTATCTTTGCCTCCATTTATTATATGATTAATTATGATTAATGTGTTAATGTCAAAGTTATCTCGGATAAAATAATAAGTCTTGAATCGTTATATTTATAGACAAGGTGCAACTAAAATGATGGTCATAATCTTAAAGGGTGATAGAACTTGCTAGAAAAAAAACTTTCACTATAAAACGCGGGGTCGAAAAGCAGTCGGCAAGCCGCGAGATGGCGCTTTCTCCTGATTATCCATGAACACTTAACTGGCTCATATCTTTTACCAGACAGCCTACAGAGACAGAAATACCCCACTTTCCTTCAGCAGATGCTGCCTGATTTACCATGAAAGGGATTTTCTCCGGGATTATAATTATAATTACCTAATTTTTGATGTGGAATTTGCATTTAATATTTTTTTAGAAGAAATCATCAAAAATATATGCAAGATCTTTCTAAAGTTACGAGTTTAGCAAATGCACCAACTTATCAATTAGGCTACGTGAAACAAGTTTTAAATGTTTTGCATACTTTTTATATTAAATGTCAAGTACATATACTCATTTACCTGTAAAAAATAATCGTATATATTTTTTTTCAATTTCTCCTAGGAAGTCAAAGGAAAAATAGATTTCATTGATGTAAAATTTCGCTACCCGAGTCGTAGAAATGTGCAAGTTCTTCAAGGAATCAGCCTCACAATAAATCCTGGTCAGACAGTAGCTCTAGTAGGAGCTAGTGGTTGTGGCAAAAGTACATTAATCTCTCTCCTAGAAAGGTTTTATGATCCTGAAGGTGGACAAATAGTAAGTTTAATTTACATGTGTGATCCCCTATACTTGATATCTTGAAGGATAGCTAAGTGTTTTTTAACACTGTAATATTTCTAGGCTGTCATAATTTCCATAAATTGCGTGATGCAAAAATCGTTCCAAACGCACTACAAAGCAGACCAAATTTGGCACATAGTTACTTCTTGGGTAGTAGGTGCTCACTGAGAAAAATTTTTTAAAATTTTAATTAAAATTTTTATTCATGAAATTTAATCGAAATCCTCAATAAGTTTGGAGCAAAAAAAAAATTTAAAAAATTACCTTTTATATAATTTTATTCTCCCTGTAAATTTTTTGTTTAATTTTAATAAATTTTTCAAAACTATTTTTAAAGAGAATTTGTAAAGATGCTTTTTTATAGCTGCAATGATATTCAAACCAATTTCATTCTTTTGACATATCTTTCACTTTTACAAATGTTAATGCCATGATAAAAAAAAATTGCTCTCTTTGGATACTAACTTCATAGGATAATTTCCACTTTCATTTTAACTACACAAACTACTACTACTCTATATCAAATTCGTCTTCTTTAAATGTTTAAATAATTTTTAACTGCATTGAGATTAGCTCATTGAGAAGAAAGTTGAATCTAAATCGCACTTTGTTTACGTTTTCAAAGTGAAACCTTTACTTGACTTTACACTACGACACACCCCTGACTCCAGAGATAAAAATCTCCGGTTTGCAGTTTGGATGAGTGTGCGTAGAAACTTTGTTGAACAAAAAAAATGTTACATACAGTGTTTTAACATTGACGAAAAATATGTGAAAATTATAAAAATAATCAAAAATGTGTGTTTATATATGAATAGAAAGACTCGCGAAGGAAAAACCATTTTAAGACAGGTCGCAAAAGTTTGCTACATCTATACACTTGTAGGAGGACTGATTGGGGTTCTAGGTATTGAACCTCTAGAGGGTCTTAGTCCATAAGTTCAAAGTGAAACCTCATGATCCAAATGATGATGTTGGCAAATCCTATAGCTAAATAACTCGTTTTTTTTGGAGCCGCAGAACAGAAATATTTATATAAATTAAGCACAACATACATCATCGGCAAACCAGCTGGTCGCCAAAGGCGACTCGTGTTTATTAGTTTGTTGCATAGTAGTTTATACTTTGATGTTACGTGCTTGTTTCCTTGTAGAATTCGAGCATAAACGCGAACATTTTATGCACACTTTAAAATATTCTATGCCCTGAAGAAAATAAGGCAGGATGGTTTTTGTTGTTAAAATTAGGATGACTGTCGTTAACATAGTGAAACTGAATATTAGAAGAAATTTATCTAAGAAAAAGAATAATGGCCAGGAGTTAGATAAACAAATATTTTGCTGCCATTAAGTATAAACTGGAACACCTACTTTAATTTTTTATACTGAGTTTATTTAATAATTTCTTCTTTCATTTGAAAAGCTTGGGTTTTGAGCCATTATTACATTAAAATGATGGGCAGTTTTCATGAAATAAGAAGTATGTGGTAATTAATTTTAAAGCACTCGAAGGGGTTTATTCTTATGCTAGGGGACTCTGCACCCTTCTTACTAACGCTTACCAACCCCCAGAAGAATTGCGTAGTAATCCTCCTAGGTTTGCTATGCAAACTCTGCCCGATTCGCTCGCTACAATGAGGACACTGAGCATCCTAGCTAAGAACATTTATGGTTGACCTTAATAGATTTGTTGCCAATCTTGTCAGAATCGCACCAACTGTTCCAAAGTCACCAAAAGGAAAAAAAATTTCAGGATTAAAAATTGTTCTTATTTGTATTGGGTATTTGTAGTTAAAATAAGTTCAGATTTCGAAGTTTCTAAAATAATTAATTTATATTTACTCTTTTTCTAAAAATGTTATTCCAAATAATTTAGGTTTTCTAGAGAACAAATTATTTTCCGTAAAGTTAATAGCCATTTTTTTAAATTTCTGAATCTCTTCTTCCCAACTCCAATAACATATTTACGCTTCGAAAGGGAAATCACGTGATCCGTCGTTTTCTATAGATGGTACGAAATTCTATATCTAAATAACGCGTTTTTTGGGAGCCGCACATGAAAAATATTTATATTTATTTTAATTATTATAATTATAATATTATGTGTAAATATATTATGTGTGTGTGCGTGTGCGCGTGCGTGTGTGGATATTTATAATTTTTAAATATGTTGTAATTATATTTGTTACGGTCAATGTGGCAAATTGGTTATTATGCATACTGACCACATTGACCATAACATATTCATGAATGTTACTAAATTTATCATTTTATATTTTGCAGTTGTTGGATGGATTTGATATAAAAACGATAAATCTGAAGTATCTTCGGAGTCAGATGGCCCTTGTTAGTCAAGAACCAGTGTTATTCAATTATACCATAAAGGAAAATATAATTTATGGGATTGAAGACAAAGTCTCGAAATCAGACATTGAAGCTGCTGCTCGGATTGCTAATATACACGATTTCATTATAAATTTGCCACAGGTCTGTATTTTCTATTTGAAAATGAGTAATTACACCAACTAATACTGCATTTTTACATTATCTCACTTTTGAATTTTTAAAGGGTTATGACACTGCTGTTGGAGGAAGAGGAACTCAACTTTCTGGAGGTCAGAAGCAGCGTATAGCCATTGCTCGGGCTTTAATAAGACATCCCAAAATACTTCTGCTAGATGAAGCTACATCTGCTCTTGACACAGAAAGTGAAAAAGTATGTACAGAATTTCCTTTATGATACCGATTTCCTTTTCCCCTTACAATAGCTTAAATTACGATTTACTTAGAGGATTAAATTTGACAGTTGTGAAGTTTAAATATTTAGGTTGTGTTAAAAAGTTAGTTTCTGCTTGACTATTGATCTCTATTCTGAGTTTTTACATTACTTTATCTTTCAAACGATGTGATGTCTCAATTTCCAGCGTTTGAGTTTTCATGCATATTCTAATTAATTGTGAAATTAATTATTCACTGATCTGTTTCTATCTTCAATTTAACATTTTTTACTGTTATGCTATTTCGATCGGCAAAGTGGGCAAATGTCAAGTTTTCATAATAAAAACTGATCATATTGCTGCAGAATAGCTTCCTTCTTTGTGGACAGGGATGAAATATTCGATACAAATGCTATATGAAATGTTCATTTAACAAGACTAGCTACATTTCTTCGCTTCTTTCAACCGAAGCAGCTCCATACCAATATTCCCTAAGAGTTGATTATCAGATCTAACACTGGTTTGGCAGTGAAAAGAGACCTAAACACTGGGGTTCGAAGAAGCAAAAAGCAATGGGCTCAATCCCTGTCTCAAGCTTTGAAGATCATGAAGTGCAGGGAAATTGGAACTGTTGGAAGACCAAACTGTTTAGTTCAATGCTGTGTCTTCCTTGTCTAGGAAGTGTCTTCAAAAATAGGAAGACGCTAGTTAATGATAGTGATTTGGATAATGACGGTCAACCAGTACGGCTCATGATTTGCTTGAGCCAGTTATCTCTCTTTCTCTCTCTGTGGCTCTAAATTTCCATCACACACAAACTTTTTAGCAGTAATTAAGACGTTTTATTCATAATTAAACAGATGAGAAATTTATTTACACAAAGAACTTTACGGTAGAAACGGTGTATTAAAAAGTAAGTTGCGTAAGTAAGTTTGCTAAATAGTAAGATAGATAATTTTAGTGCATATAGATTGGATGGGGGGGGGGGGTTGTTGTTGTTCAAACCCTGCTAACAAGTGTGGTAAAGATTCATCAAACTTCAACCAGTTATAGGGCCTAAACTTTACACGTGATGAAAAATTTGTGTCCACTTTTGTTGTAGGAAATTTTGGCAGACTATTTTGGTATATGATGATGTTACCTAAAGGTGATAGTTTTTTAGTTACAAGCAAAAAAACCGAGGAAAACTTTGGATGTAACTAAAATTTTAAAAAAAGCCATTGCAGACAAATCTACGATTCGTAATCAGTACGGCAAAAAACATAAAGGAATAAAAAATTACACTTCCTCCAGAATTTGGTTTAAAACATTACCTAATGACTGGACTATTATAGGTACTGAACGAAGAGAGATTGTATTAATGTCATTGGCGAATTTGTAAATGTGTAATTTTGTAATTATGCCATTAGCAAATTGCTGATATTCGCCAATATAATGTGGTTAATTCGTTAAGTAGTAACAGCCAACGGCAAAGACAAAACTGTACTTTCGTGTTAACCGCATGCCACTGGCAAATTGCTGATATTCACCAATGACATGCGGTTAATACGAAAGTACCTGAATAAGTAATTTCAAAATATTAAAAGTTATTTTAAAAGTATAAGTTAAAGGTTTAAATTTAAAATGAAACGTAAATTTTCTACATATCAGAAGTTGGATAGCTGAAGCAAGAAGTTTACTAAAATTTCGGAAGTGTCATAACAAAAGTAAAGTAATCTGCAATAGTCCATTGCTTCAGTCTGCACTTAAAACTGCATAAATTGAGTCAACTGCCTTAATCTGCGCTTAAAACTGCATACGTTTAGATAATTGCTTTAGTCTGCATTAAAAACTGCATAAGTTACTATTGAAGTGCGAAGTATAAAACTCAATTTCGTGAGGATGAGTTTATTCAGATCATGGTGCTGAGTGAAATTTTGAACAATATTATAATTTAGAAGAGTATAGAACTTTGAGTAAAGATAACTTAGTAATAGCGATTTAACGATGCGTAGAAGCAAATGTAAGTCCATCTGTCAAATGCAAACGAAATCAAAGCATTTGGCAGCAGGTGAAAAAGATGGTCGATGAGAGCAACGACTTCAGGCTGTGCCGGAACGTGCCAAAATATCGTGGGTGGGTGAATCTGAGAAGATATTTGAGCGAGGCGTAGTGTTTTATCTAGACGGTACGACATTTTGTCTTTTTATCTGCAGATCTGTTTGTTGGGCATTACACGACCAAAGACGTTGTTTGATTTTCTTCGAATCTTGCATGAAGGTTCCTTGAGGTCAGAAAAAACGATGTATGTTTAAAGGTTTTTTAGTTTTTGATTCCATTTCAATATGGCGGCCGTTTTAATCGTTTGAATGTTTAGGGAGTCAATGACGAGTTAGGATAAATTAAAACATTTGAGTCATTTTGGTAACGGCGATATATTTGCTTGTAATTTTGTGAATACTGATAAATCGAACATTTAATTATAACTTTGTGGACACTTTGTGCAGTTGTTTAAATAATTCGTATTCGGGAAAAATGACCAAGCCTTTAAAGATTGCGATGAAGAGCATATTTTAGTGGGAGCGGGTGAGAGATTTACTGTTCACAGAGCTACTAGTAATAGAAAATGATTGAGATATGTCATTATTGAAAAGGGTAAATTCAAAAATAAGAAATACAAAGGAAATTTATGTTTGATGTAGAAAGCTAAAGACAATTTTTGTCTATTGGCAACAATAAGTGGCAAATAAAGAAATTATGACACCGAGAGACGCAGTGTTCTTAAGCTGGGAAAATATAACAATTGATCTCTTCTTTAAGCATAATTTTTCATTTTTTAAGTAAGCATATATTCTTATTTGGAATTAGCTTTTTTTCTTCTTGTTATCATTCTTAAGTAAAAATACTCTATATTCACCCTAGCGTTTCTTTACAGGCTGTTCAAGATGCCCTTGATCAAGCTAGGCAAGGAAGAACATGTTTGGTTATTGCTCATAGGCTTTCAACAATACAAAATGCAGACTACATTGCTGTTATCGATAGTGGTAAAATTGTTGAGAAAGGAACCCATCAACAGCTTATGAACGAAAAAGGAACATACTATAAACTTATTAAAAAGCAGTACAAATGATTGACAGGACCTTTATGAAGCATCGATTACATGTTTTTAGAAACTGTTAAGAAACCTTTTTTCACAACTGCATAATCAATAATCGTATGCTAAATTTGTACGTCAGAGGTAAACTATCTTAACCTATTAACGCCCAACGTCCTCATTTGAGGACAGTTACAGTTATACTTCCGAGGCTAAACCGACTGCATTCTATTGTTTTTGTGTTTTTGCTTTGTTTAACAAGTTAGTATGCATTCCTAAACTCCTAAACGATTTTCAACTGAAGTATACCACTATTCAGCCACTATACCACTATTATTATTAAAAGTGCTAATCATCGTCAAAGTATCGTCATTTTGAATTTTTTTTGTTTTTTCCTTTGATTTATTTTTGAGGTAATTCAAAGAATTCGAAAGTAATTTGTGTTTAAATTAATTTTTGTTTTAACCCTTTCGCGTTTATTGGTTTCGCAGTGAAACCAAACATTGAGCATTTTTTTACAGCACATGGACGAAACGTAGCGTAATTTTTCTTTCATAACTTAAGAGCCAGATATATAGGCCGACTTATATAAAAATTCCAGTTCAATACCGTTAGTATTCACAAAGATATCGGCATTGCAAGAGCTAAATTGCGTTCGATCTCTAACAGAAACAAAATGATGAGGGTTCTTGCACAAATTAATATTTTTTAAAATTGAATCTTCGAAAGTAATATTGAATTTTATGAAGGCTGAATATCCTAAATACTCACATATGCTTATAAATTAAATACATAATTTAAATTGCATTTCGATGATAACTTATTCGGAGGAAAAATAACCAGTTACCGTTCATTGGTTTCGATGTGACACCACACATTTCTTGAAAATAAAAAAATGCTAAATTCTTCCCTTTACGTATTTATGATCAGCTACATGTCTAATACTCATTTTTGAAATAAATTTAGTAATTTTCCATACGAAAAATGTTGTTAACTTGAAAGGGTTAACGGGTTAAGTAACAATTTTAATTTTTTCACAGGAGAGCCAAAAAAGTTCTAGTACACAATATATTGCAATGGATAATTTATTTTTTTGAGAGCTGCTGGTATCTTTTGTTCTTTTCGACCTATAGCTATTGCATACGACAGCTAATCAATTTTCTACCTATAACACTTTGCCAATACGAAGATGCGTTCTAGAACTAATCAATTTTCGACCTATAACACTTTGTCAATCCTAAGATGCGTTCTACATAATGCAAATAGGATTAAAACATCAAAATCAGCAAAATAGGATTTAAGATAGTTAACCTCTGAGATAAAGAAACATACTTATGAATAGATTTTAATCTCATGCAATTATATTGACCTCATACTCCTTTTGGATCATTGTTACTTTTTAAATAGCCGGAGCAAGTATTGGGTTTTTTAAATACAGGAACTGTATCTCATCATTCTAATGTTAAAAATATAAGTACAGTAAAACCACGGTTAACCGAAACCCAGGTTATTCAAAATGCCTCTGAAATCGCAAATCCAAAAAACACGTACAGTACTGCGCGGAAATCATCGCGAAGGCGAGACATTTTTGCCGCGATATCCCCACTTTTAACGGAGGACTACGTTCCTCCCATTGGGGTCTCAGGAAGGAAATTGATTCACACGCCAAAGCGTCACAAAACTTGGTATGGAAGGTCCTCTAAATCTCGGTAACTACATATGTTAAAAGCATAACTAATGTCTTATTTTATAGATAAAGGGTGAAGCAGAAGTTTAAAAAAACATACTTAAAAACTTTCGAGAAACAAAAAAGGCACTCGAGTAAAGTAGTCCTACGCCTTTAACATCAGCGGCTGTTTGAAAAGACAGCCTCACGTCATTTTTTTTCCTTTAAGCCTCCCCAAGAAGGTCATTGATTAATTTTAGAACTCTAAAATGAACATTAATGGATATTATCAATATTAATTACGATATTCTTTGCCTGTACCTGTCAGGCGCATTGGGCCCGAACTCATCAGTGCGAATATTTCGCCCGACAGAGTATTAACTTTAATAAGGAACATAAATGTAATCCACAAAGAGAGTTTTGAATTCGTTTTACACTCAAAACATTTTAGAATTACATACTGTAATTCGATATATAATAGTAATAGATGGCATGGTTTAACCGAAAAAATCGTTATTCGAAACTGCTGCTCCCCCCCCCCCCCCCACCTTTAGTTCGGTTAACCGGGATTGTACAGCATTTCAAAATTTGAAACAATGGCTTATTTTTTATTGAGCTTGTTTCTTAACGCATGTCTAATTTTCAATAGAAATGAAAATAAAGTTTCTGTAACTACTTGTTGCGAATTGTTTACTTACTTTTTAATGTGTTTCCAATCGTCATAAAACACTTGAATGCTATATCTAAAATTTATCTTCA
>BGPR01026208.1:0-21692 GCA_013235015.1 Araneus ventricosus | reverse complement strand
ATCAACTATTAGTGCAATTATGGCTTCGAATTTGAGAAGTGGTGATCGAAATATTTATTTAATTGGTAGTAAACGTCACCAAATTACCGGATGCAAACTTCCATCTAATCGACAAGTACTATCGATGCTATTTTATAATTTACATGAAGTTAAATTATCTATAAGGGAAAATGCCAACTTGGTAATGCGCGAATGCCTCATTTTCTGGGAGAAAGTAAGGATTCCTACAAGAGCGACACCTCATTATGTAGAAAAGATCATGAAGATGTACAATCATTGGCGCAATCTTCAAAAAAGTACCTGCCGTAGGTCAGAAAAGCAAGAAGAAAATGAACGTAACTTTATATCAGATTTAAATAATTTATTTCATATTGCTCACGCTAATGCCTTGGAAATCATAAAAATTGAAGACAGAAAACTTTCATTGGGTCAAAGAGAACCAGGACGGAGAGGATGTCTAATGGGAATCGATATGAAGCTAGCAAAGTGTGAAGAAAGGGTATTTATTGAGAGTTATGGAACAAGAAAACAGACGGGCTAAGGCTCATCATAGTTTGGAGATAGATGACAATTTCATGGATTCATCAGAAGAATCGTCAGGTACCGAAGATATTTCTGATCAACCTGGGCCTTCATCAAACATTGCCCAGTCGTCTCTTGAGGAAAACATAAATGCGCAGATAGAATTAAGAATGGGAATTGTACGTGGGAGAAAATGTTTCTTAACTCCAAAAATAATGGCTATACTCGATCGATTCCACATTAGTCAGAGAAGTGCTGTTTTTATTCTCGAAGCCGTAGCTGAGTCTTTAGGACACAATATAGATGAACTGGCAATTAATCAAAATACGATCCAAAGATATCGGGAAGATTTTCGTAAGACGAAAGCTACTAGGATTAAAGAATTATTTAAAGAAAATGAACCTAGTTTCGTATGCGTGCATTGGGATAGTAAATTGCTACCTGCTTTAAATGTGAGAGATTTAAAAAGTGAAAGACTGCCTATTATTGTTACATATAAAGATGAAGAAAAATTGCTGGGAGTGCCGAAATTAGAAAATTCTTCAGGGAAGGAGCAAGCTATGGCTGTCTGGAATGTTTTAAAAGATTGGGGATTGGAAGATAAAGCTCAAATTCTCTGTTCTGACTCAACTAGTTCGAACACGGGTCGTATCAACGGTGCTATTACATTTCTAGAGCTGTATGCAGATCGAGAGATGACATATTTTCCATGTAGGCATCACATATATGAATTAGTGCTACGAAGTGTTTTCGAATATGAGTTAAACGAGGTGACTTCTAGTCCAATGTAGCTTTCTTTAAAAAAATCAGAGAAAAATGGAATAATTTGGAAAAAGAAAATTATATGGACGGATATAAATACTTGAACGCAATATGTAGTGAGAGCGAAATACTGAGAAATGTGAATTATCTTTCTAATGCGCTAAAAAATAAAAATTTGAAGAACGATTATCAGGAGCTCGTTGAATTATGCATAGTCTTTATTGGAAGGAACTCAGACTCGACTATCAAAATCAGACCACCAGGGGTTTTACATCATGCTAGATGGATGGCAAAGGCCATTTACTCCTTTAAAATATTTTTATTCAGGCAGCAATTGTCTTTAAAAATGTCTGAACTAAATGGTCTGAAGAACATTTGTTTGTTTCTTGTGACAGTGTATGTTAAATCATGGTTAGAAAGTTCATCCGCAATTGGTGCTCCACTTAATGATTTAATGTTTTTAAAAAATTAAGGAAATATGAAAACAAAAATCAGGGCATTTCATCAATTGCTTTGAAGAAGTTTTGTAATCATCTGTGGTACTTAAATGAAGAGTCGAGCATTTTAGCGATTTTTGATAAAAATGTTAACATTGCGTCCAAAAAGCG
This sequence comes from Araneus ventricosus, assembly GCA_013235015.1. Taxonomy (NCBI): domain Eukaryota; kingdom Metazoa; phylum Arthropoda; class Arachnida; order Araneae; family Araneidae; genus Araneus; species Araneus ventricosus. The sequence goes on along the minus strand of BGPR01026208.1, from coordinate 19,800 downwards.
CATCATAGAGAATTTGAAACGGGAAAATCTTCATACTGAAAGAAAATGTATTGTTCAGCCTAATGAAGTTTCCTTTCTTCTAGGTAAGATTTTAATTTTCACACAATATATTTCATTTACTAAGAATAATTTTTATTAGACATTATTCTTTGATTTTATAATGATAGTGAATTTTTTTTCATTTATCAAATTTTTAACAAGATTTTCTAATTTATATTTGCACATTAAGTTGTTCAGAATTTAGATATGATATCGTACAATTAGTTATTGGTTTTATTTTTTTTAGAAAAAGCAATAGAAGACTTCATTTCTCAGAAAAGTTTAAATTTGTTTAAGAAATTGAATATCGACATTAGCTTTCTGAATATCAGTCCAGATCTTTGGGATAGGGACAATTCTTATTTAAAGTCACAAGAAATATTCCAAAATCTCTGAGTTGTTAATAATACAGCCGAAAGAGGGGTGAAACTGTTGCAAGATTTTAATGGATTATTAACTGTAGATGAAGAGCAAAAGCAATTTCTTCTTCAGTGTGTCGGAAGACCACAGGAAGCAGTATCCGGACTGCAAGAAGGCTACTCTGAAACGAAAATTTGACTAAATATATTATTGAAAAATGTTAAATGATTAAAATTGTATTGTTAACTGTATTAAATGCGTATTATTAAAATTGTATTGTTAACTGTATTAAATGCGTATTATTAAAATTCTTAACAAAATCAAGACATTTTTAATATGAATAATAAATGTACATTTCAAAAAATATTTAATTTTTCGTTTTTACTCCTATAATTTTATATAATCATATAATCAAGCTCGATGCGGCACGGGTTAATCTTTATATATTGAAGAAATATTTGGAATACTTTCATATTATGGTAAAAGGAAAAAAATTAAGGGGTGTGCGCTTAAAAATTGTTAAGTTAAGAAAATTTTTCGCCATTATAATAAGGGCCACCCTATTGGCACACAGGTAGTCGTAAAGGTGACTCAATGCACCTCGAAGCCAGAGTTTTAAAATTCAATCTAGAAAGATTTTTATTTAATGTTTTGTGTTTTTTGGGGTCATTTTTGGCACGTTTACGGCTGTAGTGTCTTTTATAGTGATCATTGAAAAACAATCAATGCACCATCGGATAAAACAATTTTTGTTCTAATGCAGTTTGTTTTGAGCTTCAAACGTAATTTGCTGAAATTTGAGAATTTCTTAAAAAATAGTCAGTTTTGCCATTGAAATTTAATTTTTGTTTTAAAATTTTCTGCATCCGACCTTCTTATAGCACTATTATTTTAAATTTTTTTCAGCTTATAATTGAATGATTCTGTCGGATTTAAAACAAGAACGGTTAAAATATTTTTTCCCGTTTTTTAAAATTAATTTTTTCCTGGTCAGTTGAAAGATATTTTTAACTACCGAGCATACTCCCGCGGAAGTTTCTCCGGAGCCTTCCCAACATGCATTGTTGCTATTTCATTGGTTGACTGTGCAGACCTTCAACTGAATGTCTTCGATTATTATTTTCGGCAGTGGAGTGTTTATGTCTCGCCTATTTTATTTGCAGCATAATAATCATTTTTACCTTGCAATTTTTTTAATATTGTTTCGGATTAACGTACTATGTATTGTTTTTCTACAATTGAAATGTCATTATCGCGATGAAAAATAAGCTTGAAAATCAATAATGTGTATCTTGTGTTTTGTTTTCAGAACTTTTTCATGTCATTGTGGGCGTTTTTTTTATTTTGTTGAAGTCCTGATTCCACGGACAACGCCGTGCGCGTACTGTTAGTTTACTATAACGCATCCTGCAGTTGTTAACTGCGAAAAAATTTTGATTTATGTGCGTTTTAAGTTGTGCAATAACTTTATTATTATATGAATGTTTTAGGATTTTTTTCCATGTGAAAGGAAATTAAATAAGATTGTCTTATTTATTGCTCATATTTAGATGTTTCGGCGATTGGACCATCTGGTCCCCTTGTGTGTAGCCCCGTCCGGTATAGTGGTTATTGCGTTTGCCTTCTAACTCTATGTACCCGGGTTCGATCTCCGGCTCGGAGGAATTTTAAGTTTTGTCACAATCAACAACGAAATCGTGCAAGTAAGTTCAATTAAAAATTAAATTAATTGAAATTAATAATTCAGCTTTGACTAATTAAAATGTCTAATTGATCTGATTAATAGACACTCCAGATAAACTCTAAGTTGATAAGATGACCTCAGAAGAAGGGTGATAAAAAAGGGATTGGACCCCTCTGTAGGAAGGGGGGTTCTATTTTGTCTGCCGAAGGAGGGCTCTTAACAACCTTCTGAAAGGCCTGAAACAAGCTTGCAATATAAACTTGGGGAAATCTTACTAAAAAACTTACAGAAAATCCTGTTCCTTGTTGACTAGCGAACCTTTCTGCTACCTTGCCGAAAGTTTCAACGCTTGTCATGGAAGCCTTTGTGACAACCCTTTACCTTTCTGACGACAAGGTTTCCAAAACCTTTTAGACACGCTTTCTTTGCTATCTGGGTTGGCGATTTCGGATGTTCGAGAAACTAGGTAACGAAATTATAATCCTTTAACCGCTTAACAGTTTCCTTTTTCTGCCATATTGTGTCCTGAAGCAAGCACATTTTTTATTAGCAATTTCGCATTCAAATTGATTTCATAAATTCAAATCAGCTATCAAAACAGCTGCAAGTATTGATTTATCAATTTTTGCTAATTTTAATTTCACGGCAAAAAAGGGCATTTTTACTTAAAGTTAACATTTATCCGAACAAACATCTGAACTGAAAAAAAACCGCAGAAAAAGCAATAAAACCTGACCTAAAAACTGGTTTACACTTGTTTTGATATCTAACTTTATTTAGACTGTTAGAGTTATGTACTAGAAACATTGCTTAGTAAAGACCTGCCCGCATAAAAACCAATCCCACTATAGGCGCCTATGGGGGAGTGTTTTCGATGCCAATATTTGGCGATATTTCCCTTTTTTGGCGAGAAATGCTTTGTAAAGTTTTTCTATTTCGACGACCGAGAGATTCTATCTGTTATAAGGATGTAAATATTTTTACTTTGTAGTTTTTTTTTTACTGTGTGTGTGACTTAAAGTAGAATGAATTCCTTCTTGAGTGTCATTGAATATGAATGCATTTTTAAAACTAAACATGAAATAAGTATATAGTGTATAATTCTTTGCTAAAGTAAATAATCTAATACGCATAAGTTAGAAAAATATTCAAATACATAAATACTTACCAATGAGCTTAATATGATCAAGAATTAAAGTTGAAAATAATTTGTTATTATTAATATGTTAATTGTGAATAAAGATGGATGGTTTTAAAAACACGATGAAGAAAAAACTCAGTTTCGCGCCAATCAAAGTAAACACGGAAACCTTAGCGGGCACAATGATCGACTTGGCGTGGTAAAAGACACTCCCATAGACGCCTATAGTGGGATTGGTTTTTATGCGACCTGCCCGAACGGTGTTCGAGCAAAACTGTTAATTGGTAAATGGCATCACACAGAAAATTGATTGTAATTTACTGCAGAATACGCTGTTCTTATAGGGTTCATTATAAAAATTTCTCTCGTTTCTACGCGTAATGGATACGTTCAGACTAATAAAAAACTTTAATTTTCTTAAATAAAATAATTGATGATTGCTTTTAAAATTAACAATAGCTACGAGCTAACGTTTATTCGTTCAGTCAGGAAAAAATCACTTTCTCGTAGTCGAAGTATACAATGAAAGAGTATAGTAATACGAAGTGAACAATAATAAATTATTATCAAAACATTCTAACACCAACATTTTATGAAAGTTCTCGGGATAGATCTCCTTTAGTCGAGAACACCATTTCTGCAACAAATTCTGTATGTCTGTGAATACAATAACTCAAAAAAACCAAAAAGCTAGATGATTGAAATTTGATATGTAGTTTTGAAATCAAATTATAGATTTATACCCTAATTCGGACTAAATCCCTCTATGGTAAGTCAGTTTGTTTGACCGTTCGTGTGCCTGTGAACACGATAACTCAATAAACGCAATTAGCTAGACGAATGAAGTTTGGCGCATTGATTTATCACTAGAAGGTCCGAGTTAAATTTTGAATTAAGCACCCCAAAAAATTGATTTTTTGTTTATCCATTTATATGTGAATGCGATATCTCGAAAACACTAGAAGCTTCATAAATGAAATTTGGTATGTAGTTTGAAATCAAATTATAGATTTATACCCTAATTCGAACTAAATCCCTCTATGGTAAGTCAGTTTGTTTGACCGCTCGTGTGCATGTGAACACGATAACTCAATAAACGCAATTAGCTAGATGAATGAAGTTTGGCACATTGATTTATCACTAGAAGGTCCGAGTCAAATTTTGAATTAAGCACCCCAAAAAATTGATTGTTTGTTTATCCATTTATATGTGAATGCGATATCTCGAAAACACAGGAAGCTTCATACATGAAATTCGGTGTGTAGTCTTGATTTGTATTAAGTTTTGAATGCAATCGATTGGAGAGGATGTGCGAAATTTAAATTTCGAAACTTAACAAAAAGCGGGGCGTAGTCTGTAAGTATACGAGAAAGTAGATATGATAACACTGTTATTGGTTCTTTGCAAACTTTTATTTAAATCCACCTGTTTCATATTCATAAAGATGGAATTTCGTAATCGATTTTTCACTAACTTCTTGATGTCTTCGAAAACTTCAGAACTTAATTATTAGTTAATCGATTAATTTATTTAAATTTTCATTCCATACCGGAGGCGCCATCTGGAAATGAATTTGAGAAAATGTTGATTTCAAGGTTTCATAATATTCATAACGATAAGTTTAGTTTAGTTATACTAAAGTTTCGTTAAGAAGCAAGCTGAGGGCTCTTTTGAGACGTACCTCGTAATTTGAGCCACCTGAACTGGCATTCCCTCTCCACGCTTCCACACCACACCATCGGGGACATATGGCGCCCTATGTATGAATTGGAGTGCAGCGAGGCTTCGGCGGAATCGAGTTTCGAGCCTGGTCCAGAAAGATGGGACCTTGCCATTAGGCCACTGGGTCCCTTATAATGACGAATTATAAATATAAGACTGCATAGTAGAAAAAAATTAATTTTAAAAAATTATATTTTTAATAAATATAAATGAATAGAAAAATAAATACAAGCATGCTATTAAAACAATTTTCATTCAATTTATGAAAGTTTTGATTCAATGATAAGTACAATTGTAGGAAAAGTATTATTTCTGATAGAGTATAGAACGTAGTATCCATCAATGCGGAGAATAAAGTTGGAATAATCCAGGGGCATAAAAACAATCTTTAGGATTCAATTCGCTTGTATAACAAAACATGAATGAAAAGAACGCCAGCAGGTACGAGGTACTGTTTTGAGGGAGAATATCTTCGATGTTATACAGGACGGAAGAAGGTATCTCATCGTAAGGAATCAGGAAAAGGAGGGGGAGGGAAGGAAAAATACGAAATTGCGAACACAATATTTGAAGTCCGTGGAAAATTCCTCATGTTCATGCATGTGTTCGCTATTTTTATGAAAGTATTCTATGAACGAATGTGTCGGCAGAGCATCGTTATATGACCTTTGGGTAGCAATTGGGCAGCAAATGGGATTGATGAACCCAAGACCAGGCTATGCCATTTTTACCAAGACCTTTCTTTTCCCCCACCCATTCAAGTCGAAAGATTCAGCACATAATTCACAGAGGCTCCAAAGTTTGTTTTGATACACCTTGTTTGAGAAGGTTCAAAGTCCCAGAGTTACTCCCATCCACGCTGCTCCTTCTCCACACGGCTGATTTCCGATTTTAATTTCAACATGATCTCCTCGCTCCCAATCTAGGCAGAGGCTTTACTTTCTCTCTACCCTCACAGCGAGGTCCTCAAAAGCCATTCCAATCAGACTTTAAACTATTCGGAGTTGCAAACATCCAATCCATTTGCGCCAGTTTTCATCGGTTTCTCACACTGACGAAAGGTTTTCCCTTCGCGTATTCCAAAAATCTCGGAATTGAGCAGCGTTGAATGCCCCGTTTTAGGGGGTGGCATGGTGAAAAAACGGAAGAGCGTTTATGCCACTTTTTAATGCCAAAAGTGGCATAAGCGCTCATAATACCATCAAAAAACATAATACCATGCCTGGACGCCATTTACCCTTACTACACCGCTGGTAGCTATGCCGTGGGACCGACCGAGTTTATCCGTACCGTCCAACCCCGGGTAACCAAACAGAAGGGGGGAAGCCACTTCGGAAAACGGTTAAGCCAAGAACATCTATTGCTATTTTGTATCGCATTACGCTATGTAACTCTGAAATATTTTGAGTGTAAAACGAATTAAAAGTTATCTCTGTAGGCTGAACTTATGTTTTTTACTGAAGTTAAAATGACATTTTTAGGTCGAGAGTCCACCTCTCCGCTAGCCATTTCTTACATTATTTCCGTGAAGTGAAGCGCGTATTTTTGGGATTTGCGATTTCAGACTCATCTTGGATAACCCGGGTTTCGGTTGATTGGGGTTTTACTGTACTAAACCAGCGGGAGTGGTCTCCCCCTAAACTTTCTCGTATACTTCCCAAAAAGGTGTCATTTTCCCTCTAACTAGGGTTGCCATACGTCCCGTATACTATTTGTCCCGTTTTCTTTCTAAACTCTGACTCATTATAATTTTAAAATGACCTGCGCCCATTTTTATGATTATGTGTAAAAGGAAAATGATAATAATTAAAAAATATGCGTAAATTCTCAATTTTTTCGCGCACTGAGGTACCACAACTTTATTTAAAGTTTTTGAGACCGAAATCTTTTTACAGATATCACGCAAGATTTCACCATACCTTCCATCTGGAGAATGTCAGAACGAAGTTTTGGGTTCAGAGGGTTGGCATATTTTCCGAAGCTACAATTTCCTTCTTTGACCGCCAAGGACAAAAGCTAACTATACTAACTTGAGTAAAATAAGCGAAACGCTCGCCAACACACAGTGGCAATGTGCATTTTGAACCAAATATGCAATTTGAACAACTTTATTTCAACGGATTGACACGAAATTTGAGCACAGATCTATAATTAATATTAGCAAACGTCATACCAATTTTTATTTATCTAAGCCAAATGGTTTAGGAGATATAATTTTTTCAAGTATGCGATTATACAGACTGACAGACAGTCACCCTTTGACAGATTTGGCCCAAAAGTTTATACGGACCTACATTTATGATGATAAAATTCTGTACCAAATTTTATCCATCTAGCTATTCAAGTTTTTGAGTTATAATGTTCGCATGACCGCGGACAGACAGACAGGCAAACTTCCCGTAAACGAATTTTGTCCAAAATTTGAAAGAAACCTACAAATTATGTGCAAAGATCACATACCAAATTTCATCCCCGTAGCTCTAATAGTTTTCGAGTTATTGTGTCCACAGACACACACACACACATACATAATTCCAAAATTATGTTTTTCGGACTCAGGGAGGTCTAAAATGTGGAGATTCGTCAAAATCTCGAGTTCGAATTTTTTGACGATTACAATACTTTCTCTTTGTATACTTTGTATACGAGAAAGTGAAAATTGACAGTGCGCCATTTTCTCTTAGTAAACCACTGCTAGTTTCGCCACTGATGACGAATGTGCGCGAAATAATTCTAGTGTGCGCCCGGCACCCTCGCTACGCCACTGTTATATCGTATTACGAGCTAATAGATGCACTTATATATATATATTTCAAATAATTTGGTAAAAAATTCTTCACCGAGTCCGCCAGCCTCAACCACCAGACGGATTTCGACATTTTTTTAAACTGAAAGCTTATGACGATTATATATATCATCAAGGGTCGACTGCCCACCACAACCCCCCATTAGAAAAAACACTTCCCTACTTACATTCTCCATAATTTTTTTTGATTTCATTCGAAAATGGGGGATTGTGGAGGCAGGCTACCCTTGCTAACGTATCTAGATGTCATAAACTTTCATCTATACTTATAAAAGGCAATGTTTGTGTGTGTGTGCCTGCGTGTGATGTCCAGAAGAATCTATCGCACTTACAAACTTGAAATTTGGCACACAGGTAGTCTTAACGGTGACTCAATGCACCTCGAAACCTGAATTTTAAAATTTCATCTAGAAAATTTTTTATTTAATGTTTTGTGTTGGTTTGGGTGCTTTTTCGCACATATTTGGCCCATCCACGAGAAATAATGATCGAAAAAAAAAACAATCAATGCACCATCAAATAGAGCAAACAATTATCGTTTTATTGACGTTTGTTTTGAAAGTCTAACGTAATTTCCTGAATTTTGAGAAATTTTTAAATAATAGCCAGTTTTCGAATGAAATTTTAAGATTTCAAAATCAAATGACTCCATCTCACGTTCTAATTTCCTTATCTTTTTGAAAAGTTTCGAGCTAATAAATAAAACGATTCTCCTTCATTTAAAATAAGAACGGTTAAAATACCAATTTAAGTCGATTTTTAATTAATTTTTTAGTTGATGGGGTCAGAGAAGTTTTTCAGAAGGAATCGGAATACGGAAACCCCGTTCAATCCAAGTGTGCGCCATCTGGCAGAAAAAATTAGAGCTATGGCTTTATTTGGCTTCCTGCCATGAATGAGGGTAGGTACGGGGATATGATGAATTACTTTTATTGCTTTAGTTTGAATGAATTATTAAACCGTTTAAGCACGTTTTAGGCAAATGGTTTTTTTTCTCCTTTTGGTTATTTTTTCTTTGTGCGCGTTTGTCTGTTACGTTCTGATCAATTTCGCCTTACACTTCAAGCTCATGATAGACAATTTTTTAATCTAGGTGAGGGGGGGGGGGAATTGCGTTCTGATTTATATTTTTTATACTTTTGTTTTGTTTCTAAAGTTTATTAAAAAACACAGGTTGTTTAAGTTGCTTCTTGCTGTTTATTAATGATATTCACGTTGCAATTTTTTAATATAGTTTTGGATTAACGTACTCTGTACTGTTTTCCTACAGCTCAAATGTCATAATCGCGAAGCAAAATAAGCGGAAAAATCAATAATGTCTATCTTCTGTTTTGATTTTGTTTTCAAAACTTTTTCGTGTCATTGTGGGCGTTTTTTTTTAATTTATTGAAGTCCCGATTCCACGGGCAACGCCGCGCGGGTACTGCTAGTCGTAATATAAATAAAAGTCATTGTGGGTATGTATGTTTGTATCTATGTTCCACATCTCCTCCTAAACCACGGCACTGATTTCAACCAAACGTTACACACTTATTAATTAAGACTAGGGTAAGATTACTGTCAACTTTTTAAAGCGCTAAAGTTAATTGAACAGTCAGTTAATTAAAAAGTAACCGAAACCGTTTTTCCGCTGTAAGTTCGGAGCAAATTATCCCCCGAATTATTTTTATACCATCTTAAAGTTCAAAATTTTACCTTTTTAATGATATCAATTTTATATTTGTGACAGTTTTCCTTCAATTTGTATTAATTTTTCAAAATTTAAAAAAAAAGTTGACACGCAGACGATTTTAAAATAAATCAAATTTAATGATACTACAAGAATTGATACTGATGACTTGCTAGGCAACGGTGTAATTACTTTGCCATTATTATTTCTGTTTATTTTTTTCAAATATCGTTTGGCAATGTTTTCATTGGTTCTTAAATAATTCTAAAGCTTATTTAATTAGATTAAAAAATCACTGCAGTTCATATCACCTGTCATTTTTACCTGCGTTCCCGAAGAAATAATAAATCCTTAATAATATATTAAATGAGAAAGTGTGTCTGTCTGTTACGCTTTGACGACCAAACTACACGTAGAATAACTTATTTCAAATGTCAAACATCACGTGATCATAAAGAAAGCCGCGATTATGTGATCTTCCAGAGAAAATAAACAAATAATTTATTAATGGAATAATAAATGTAATTACTCAACTCGACGCTTGATTTTCATTTTTCGAGTTTGCAGTCTATTTAATTTTAGTGATTTATACTTCTCCATATCAGATTTTATTCAAGAAGCTGTCGATAAATTGACGCCGGGACAGAAATCTATTGATAGATATGATATAGCTGCAAGAGTTTTTAGATTAAAATTTAGAAACTAAAGTTTATTATAACTAAAGGAAAATATGCGACGATATAGTATTTTGTTTTATGTATTCTTTAACAGAAGTGGATGACATATATTGATATGGGTACAGCCAGATTAAAGTGCTGTAACGGAGAATATATGAGGAACAGAGAATGTTGTTGAATTAGTAATTTTGGCACTGATTACTTGTTTAAGTCAGATAAATAAAAAAATATATGTTACAAGCAACATCATATCCTGTAGAGCCTGAATTTTAATTGCTAGTACCTTCCGCTCTGCTTGATATTGGGTGCCTATGTGCTAGTAATTTGTTGATAACCTGATGTGACGGCGCACATTACAAACTGCACCCTAGGTCCAAACGTCGTGAGAGTGTTTTACCTTACACGCATCTGATAATACCGCTGATTTGCCATCCGATTTCAAAAAGGTAGTTCCAGGCCAGAGCACTCAAAGAGGCAGGCGTAATAACGGAAAAAACCATATTTTCCCTGATAGGCAATAGCATGTATGTGTCTACGTGTGTCTGTATCTACAAAACTTACATCTGCACAAAAAACGTAAACAAAAAATGTAGTATACAAAAAGTGTGTTAATACAGAGATAAATTACCTAATCTATAATAGCAAACACTGTTAGTCGTCCAATAATGTAATACTGGTTTATAGAATAAGATGGAGGATTAGACTTATGTATTGATTTACTATATTGAAATAAAATTTATAATTCTGAGAATGTGCTATAGGCTTTCTGACTTCACCCTCCGAAAATGTAAGGTGTTGTATACAATAGTGTTCATTTTAATTTTTTTATCCATGACAGCATATTTTACATTATTTGATGCCTAATACGTCCAACATGTGCCCATTGATGCTCCATTTGATGTCTATTGATGTCTTGGTATTTGATATCATTGAGTGTTCATAGTTTGACGTCTAATATGCCCATATTTTCCATTATATATTTGATGTCTATTGGGGGTCTATATTTGATGTCTATTGAGGTCTATATTTGATGTCTATTGTTGTCTATATTTCATATTGATGTTCTATATTTGACGTTCATTGATGTCTATAATGATGTCTGGTGAACGATGTATTTTGTGTGTAAGAAAGGTAGCATGGATGTTTTCATTTATTCAGTTTTAAATTGTAATGTGGTTTATTACTGAGTAAGTATTTTGGGTAAATTTTATAAATGCTGTTATTATACGTAACTAATAAATAAGTGTCTCATTTACTTTTTTTAAATCTTATACGCATATATTCAATATTTGAGTCATATATCATCAGAAAGCAAGTAACGGAATAAAAGCGTACTCTCAATATTCTTTTAGTTTTATTAGTTGTCTTGATTAATAAAAATTCCAGCAAAAAGAAATATTGAACAATAGTCTCATTTATAATGAGATTTTCGGAAACGAAATATTGTATATAATCATTTGTGTTAGTATTTTTTTCCAATACGATATTTCCATTATAAAAATTATTTTATTTTAACTGGTCATTCCCAAAATCCTACTGTCATAAAAGAAATTACGGAGAAATATTTGTTTAAACTTAAAATGAAAATATTAAGAAATAAATGTTTTAATTTCGCTTACGCTAAAATAAAGGTGATTAGATTTTTAGTATACCCTTCTTCCATAAGTAGATATTTATCCACCGTTCATTCTTTAGTAAATTCAATCTCTAGGTGGAAAATAAAACAATATATTTTCTGTAAGAAAGCAAAAGGAAATTTAGAGAGACGAGACTCATAGCTTCTTACATTTATTTTGATGTTAATAATATTTTTTCAGAACTGGTTGGAGTGATAAAAAAATGATTTGAATGATTCCTGAACAAAATTAAAAGTGCGCTGATTTCTGAAAAAAAGAAAGATTTAGCCATTACGTGAAGCAGAGTGGGGACTAAAAGAAAATAACTAAGACCATAAATAAAAATTGCTAAGGGAAATATAATAGAGACACATGATACCTAAAACATTTTTGTTTTATTTGAAATTGTTTTGAATTCTTGCAGAATGCATAGATCGTTTTCTGCACAATGTTTAATGTCTGGTTTGTCTTTCATTAGATGTTCTAGGGCATTGGGAGTTAGTCTGAAAAAGGTTATTTTTGATCTTAGCTTGGTAGAGGCCATGCGTTGATAATTTAAAACACAAAAACACAGAAAGAGTAAGATAAGAAAGAAAGGCATAAAGCTAGACAGAAATGAATAATCCTGTGTTTGTTATTGAATTTGAGATACGTACCTACTGTCTAATATCAGGCTGGTCTAATATCATTAATTAACAGTAAGTTTCAACATCCATGTAGAAAATTCTTTCTCTAGATTAAAAAAAAAATAACACGACTTTAAAATAAAATATGCATGATATGCTGGTCCAGTGTTTCTACAGATATCTGATTTTGTAGAAAATTAAATCCCATCTTTTTTCAGCACAAAAAATGTAAATGTCTTTGTTCGCCTCCATACATTTTCATATTGATTAGAGTAGTTTTAACCGGCCAGGGGCTTTTAAATTTTCATTTGTGGAAATAATAGAAGGGAAGTAAAATGAATCCATACCTATAATGATTTCACATTCACAGTCTGGCCATACTTCTGCTCTTACGCGCTATAAAATCAAAACTCTAACTCATTAGGTGGTATGATATATAGGTAAAGAGCAATGCTTTATATTTTGATAAAGAGGAGGATTATACTTTTCCTAACACAAAAGGCAAAGTGCTCATCCATCATCTCTCCTGGCCTTAGAAGAGGTTATTAGGTTCATAACACACATTGAGTTGAATCATTTGAGAATAAGAAACATTTAAATGTAAAAGTTTGATGACTAAGTTTAATATACCAGAAAGATTTAAGGAGTCATGGCTAAAATTTTTCTTTATAACAACGGCAGATACAATTGATCTGGACAGAGAACAACTTGCACGTCGGGAAACGGTTCATTATGCAATTAATGTGTTCTGATTTAATACACTCGTGAGGATGCCCATGACATAAAATGCTTTATTACAAACGCAGAGATACAATTGGATCTGGAGTTGGAAAACAACTCGCACTGTCAAACCCATTATGCAAATTAATGCGCTGATAAATCTGCTTTAATATACTGTGAGTTACCAAGGAATCATATTAAAATGTTTTTATTACAAACGCAGGTACAATTGATCTGGAGTCGGAGAACAAAACTCTGCAATTGTCAAAACCATTATGCAAATTAATGTGTCTGATAAATTGCTTAATACACCTGTGAGTTTTAAGGAGCCAGTACAAATGCTTCTTTATTATAAACGGCAGATAATTTGATTCTGGGAGTTGGAGGAATAAACTTCAAACCCACATATTCAATTAATGTGCTCCGATAAACGTTTAATATACTCCGTGAGTTACTTCTAAGGAATCATATTAAAATGCTTTATTACAAACGGCAGTGGGTACAATTGGATCTGCAGAGCTGGAGAACAAACTTCGCACTGTCAAAACCTATTATGTAAATTGGTCACGCCTGATAAACTGCTTAATATACCCGGTGAGCGACTTAAGGAGTCATATTAAATGCTCTTTATTACAAACGGCAGGCAATTGGATCTGGAGTCGGAGAACAAACTTCGCACTGTCAAACCGCATTATGCAATTAATGTGCTCTGATAAATTGCTTAATATACCTGTGAGTTGATTTAAGGAATCATATTAAAATGCTTTACAAACGTAAGTACAATTCGATTCATTGGAGAACGCAATACAACCTATTACATAAATTAATGTGCTAAGATAAATTGCTTAATAATCTGTGAGCATTTAATGAGCCATTAAATGCTTTATTACAAACGGCAGAGAATAGATCTGGAGTCAAAGAACAAACTTTACCGTCAAACCCATTATGCAAATTAATGCCTGGATAGCACCATTAAAATAACGGAGTTACTTGCTGAGTCATGCTATTAAATGTTTTATTACAACGGTAGATATAATCTTTGAGTTGAAAACAAACTGCACTGTCAAACCTATTATGTGCAATTAATGTGCTCCTGATAAATTGGTTTAATATACCTGTGAGCGATTAAGGAGTCATATTAAAATGTTTTATTACAACGGCAGATGGGTTAAATGGAGTTGAGAACAAATTGCATCTGTTTAAACCCATTATGTAATTATCAAAAGAAGGATAAATTGTTTAGTATACCTGTGAGCGATTTAAGGAATCATATTAAAATGCTTCTTTTGCCATAAACGGTGTACAATTGATCTGAGTCGGAGGAACAACTTCGCACTGTCAAACCCATTATGCAATTAATGTGCCTGATAAATTGTTTAATACACCTGTGATGATTTAAGGAGCTGGCATTAAAAATGCTATTGGTAAAATGGCAGGTACAATTGAATTTGGAGTTGAGAACAAACTGCACTGTCAAACCTAATATGCAATTATTAATGTGTTTGATAAATTGTTTAATATACCTGGGTAGAGCGATTTAAGGAATCATATTAAAATGCTTCATTACAAACGGCAGGTACAATTGATCTGGTTTGAGAACAAACTGCACTGTTTAAACCTATTATGCACCAGTTCCGATAAATTGCTTAATACACTGTGAGCGATTTATGAGTCATATTAAATGCTTCTTTATTACAAACGGCAGGTACAATTGGATCTGGGAGTCGAGAACAAACTTTGCACTGTCAAACGACATGCAAATTAATGTGTCTGATAAAATTAATACACCTGTGAGCTATTTAAGGAGTCAGAATGTTTCGCTGCAAACGGCAGATACAATTGGATCTGACTGATAGTAGCAGTTTCAGCTATACTTTCATTTCCTTTCGGTTGTCAAGTTTTAGGTGGTCTGAAAAATAGGTGATTAATTACAAATTGTATTTTATTTAATTCATCCTGCACCATATTTTTTTTATACTGAAATTTTACCATTTATTTACTTTACACAGCAACGGAAAATAAATGAAATCAGTATTGCAGAAATTCTGAATTAACTTATAAAGATGGTTAAAAATTACACTTTGTAAAACCAACTTTCCAAGTAGTTCAGTTATTAAATAGAGCAAGTGTTCACTTGGGTAGCCCTAATGTCTTTTTAAATTCCTTATGTTTTTTTTGTTTCCGCCATTACTAACTTCCTTGAGTTCACAGTAATTTCATTCTTCAAGTGTGCCCCCTCTAGTGGTGTACGCGTACTGCAGGTTGGAATCTCTGCCAGAGAAGCTGCACTGAATTATAGAAACAAAGTTGTCAGCAGCAAACCTGCGGCTACTAAATAAGATTTTTCTGGAGGGCATGAATTTGTCCTTGAATGTGAGCAACATGTTTTGCAAATTCTGTCTGATAATTCTAAAATCCACTCATGAGGTAAAATCCATATTGTGTGGTGGATTTTGTCCTGCTAGTGAACTCCGTAATGATTCAATACAAAAATATTTTTAAATGTTCTTTTTTTTTCATTTCGTGTTTACTGTGCGGAGAAATATATCTGAATATAAATGAAGTTACCTATACTGCAAATAAATCAAGTATTGCCTTCTGATAGGCAGTTTTCCTGAACTATTGTTATTAAACTGCTCTCCTTATTCACTTTATTTAACATGACATGACTTTGTATCAAGATGGAATTTGTAATCCATTTTACCTGTCTTGATGTGATAGAATTTAAATTTGCACACTGGTGGGGTTCTCTGCAATCGTACCCTACTTTAACAGATGGGGGCTTCGGTAACTTATTAGGTCTCTGTTGAGGTTTTCCTCCAAGCGAAACACAACAAAATGTGGGGACCAGTTTCACCTAAAAGTCCTCAAGCAATGCAACTTATCCCCTATATTGGAGCCATAGTCAGATTTTCCCTCAGATGATTTCTAGGTGCTCCCAAATCTAATGTGATCAACAGTTGCCTGAATCGCTGCCCCTCATTATGAGGCAAGAATAGATCATCTGCCACCCAAATGGAACGGTCACTACGAGAGTCAGGACAAGAGGAATTGAGCAGAAGTATGTATAAATACAGAGGGTCTCCCTCGAGAGCACTAGTCAAGAAAAGACCATCCCTTGAAAAGCAAATCGCTCTACATTGAAACTTATGAAATATTCATGCCACTGTGGGAATATCACATGTGCTTAACTAGGAAATTCGTTCATTATGACAGGAATAATGGTACAATACCTGCAAAGCAAAGTACTAAAGCTTGGTTATATTATTTTTCTAAAGGGAACATACATAAAAGGGATAAGCAAGACAAAAATATTTATCGAAGATCAGATCATAAAACATATTTATTGTAATATATGAGTCAGATATGTAAAAAAAAAATCTTAAAATAAATGAACTACAAAGTAAGAATTTTAGTGTTTGAAAATAAATAAATATAGTCTCTAAAAAAGATTATAATGGTAACCTCCGTAAGTAATTGTGTATATCAAGCCCCTGTGATTTTCCGATTCTGCAAGGTTTTTTTATTTATAATATCTTAATAATATTTAATTTTCATAATTAAATGATTTTATTTAGTTTTATCTATATTCCTTCTCTCATTTCTTCACATGCAAAGAGACACTGTTTTCATGTAAAGGGTGCTTTTTTAGATGCTACAGAAACGAAAAGTATAGCATTGTCTTTACGCTGATTTTAGAAAATCATTCACAATTTCGAAAGGAAAATCCCTTTATCGCTATAAATTGCTGCCATGAATCAAGGCCCATTCACCTTTCATCTAATTAAATGATTCATACTTTAACTATAGTAGAGAAGGAATCATCAATCTAGATAGTAATCAAAATTTTGTGATCACGGCACCAATGTTAAACAGTTAAAGTAATACATAACATTAAATGCAAAAAAGACAAAAAATAATTAGGAAAAAGTCTCCAACTTTGGGTTAGCAATATGAAAGATTGGAATAGCGGTTTCCTCTGCCTTTGACATCTTTAGATTTGCGCTGCTAAGTAACCCCTGTTAATCCCAAAATCTCGAAGCGATATGACGAAAGGAAGTGAACCTACGCAATTGATTTAACCTTCTGGTTGATCTTTTTCGAATTTCTGACGCAAAAAAAAGCATTTTTTTACTGGCAGAAATACAAAATGATTATGTTCAAAGCTGAAAATTGCCGCGAAAGCAGCTGAAGAAAGTAGGACTATTTATGCCATCTCTTTAGCATTCAGAAATACAAAAAAATAACGTGTGGAGCAAACGAGACGTGTAAGTAGCGACGGAATCTTCAACATTGTGCTAACTTTTCTATCTGTCGAATGTCGCGACACTGACCATACGGGCACAAATGCCGGTCGTATGACGCGCGACGCTGACCATAATATGGACACAGAAAAGCTCGATCACAAAGTTTACCTGACCATACGGGCGCACAAAAAGACGATTTGTCGTAAGACGCGCGACGCCACCATATGGGATTACAGAAAAGTCGGTCGTGCGACGCGCGGCGTTCATATGGGTGGCAAAATATGCCGGTCCAGACGCGCGACGACCCGATTACAGAAAAAGCCGATCGTATGACGCGCGTTACGCCGACCATACGGACACAGAAAAAGTCGGTCGTAGCGACGCGCTACGCCGACCATACGGGCACAAAGCCGGTCGTAGACTCGACGCCAGACATAGGGCGGGCCGCGCCGATCGCATTAAGCCGCGCGATGCCGACAAAATAAAACATAAAGAAAAATTCAACAAAGTAATATGAGGTATCGTCATGCTCTGTGGAGGGTTGAATGTCTGCAATTTCGGAGCCGATGTATTTACTTGCGGGCATCTGCAAGGAAACGGGCTCCCGTTCACCGAGCCGCCGACAGACACGTGTCTTGCTCAAATCAATCATAACTTAACGTAGAAAAGGTAGGCAAATCACAGGATATTCAGACGATATATTGCTTGAAGGAGCAAGCACAGCTTCCAGTATTGGAAAGATTTAAATAGAGTTAGTTTTTTAAAAAGCACTAAATATATTTTTGATATATTTTACATAATAATTTCATGGTGAAAAAACATCTAGTAAAGAATTGACGTGGCATTCTCATTTATCATGTCAAAAGCACCTGTTTTATTTGTTTCGAGAATGTAAAATGTGAGGATTAATTCTTGTCATTGTTCCTTGTATTTCCACCCCACTCCATTGCAGCTCTCAAATCATAAACGCTGAAGGCAAGTCACTACAAATGACGGAAGCAAATGACTAGAAATATGATGGTAGAAACGTTTCAATTTCGGTCTCTGTGGGTGGTGAACATCTTACGTAGTCTCGAGAAAGTGATAGAGAATTTTACGTTCTTCGGAAGACATCGGCTTCTTCTTTTTTCACCAGCAGGTTTTGCACTGACTCTTCTGCTGTGACTGTCGAGATAACTTCTACTGGATTCCGATTGGCTGCGATTATTACAGGTGTGAGTGGCGCTAAAATCTTCTCTCTGCTGATATCTGAAATAAAATGCAAAGAATATTTACTATAACTCTCTGCTTGGAAAAAACTAAGTTCAAAGAGAATCTCAAGAGGGTATGCTTATTATAGGTTTGATATGGCGCCAGGATCTTCCTCTAAGTTGATAAAAAATAAATGCAAAGAAATATTGTCATTATTTTCTTCTTATCCCTATCCAAAAAAATTAAGCTAAAGAATACAAGTGGTGAGGGTTATAGTTTTATGGTGCTATGGATTCTTCTCTGTTGATATCTGAAAATAAAGTAAAAGAAGATGAGTTCATTATTTCTTCTAACTTAAGTCGAAAACTGTCTCCAGCGAATCTGAGAGGTATGCAATATGGGATAACGATTTTGTGGGAAGAGGTTTATTGTTTCTGGTGCTGCAAAGAAATAAATAATACAGAACATTAAATTACGTCTAAAAGTCCAGAAGAAGTTTCTCAAGATTTTAAAATGTAAATGAATTATGGTATTTTCCGCAGAAAAAGGGTAGTTACTCTATAAACAGAGCACGCAGGGATTTGCAGATTAGTGTCTCCTCGCGAGGAAAAGGCAGGTGTGGTTTATATCGACAGGGAAAAAGATTTATAAGGGTTTTTTTATTTATATTGAGGAAAAGAACCATCTCTGAAGAATGCTGAAGTTGATTAGTTGAGGGTTTTAAGTGGTTTACTTTGAAAACAATAACATTGGTAAACAGAAAAGAAAATGGATTTATATTTTTTTGATGAAGTTCTACAAAACTATTCTGAGGAATGATGATGATTTAGTTGACGAAATGGTTGCTTTGTAAAACATCATTTATATTATAAAACAGAAAAGAATGGATTGATAAGGTTTTTTTATTTGTTTATGAAGAAAACCACCCTGAAAGAACAAGGATGATGAAAGTTGATCCTTAAATGTTTAGGTGTTTAATTAAATTGAATTATGAACTGAATGATTCAAAGAAATTTTGATAAAAAAAGTAAGAGTTTTATTTATTTCAGTTTGCTGTCTAATTACATCTGAGGAAATGTATGAATATGGAACATTTTACAACGGTTGGGTAAAATTTATCCACTCGCTTAGGGAACGGGAAAAAATGTGTATCATCATGGCATCATCGAAAACAAACATACTTAAAGAAAACGCGTTTAAAAAAGCATCCAAAACAAAAGCAAAAGTCTCTTTTCCTGTATGTTAAGAAGTTTCTTTCTTTTTCCTTTATGCACACATAACACGTAACCGACGAAGAAATGA
>BGPR01026207.1:0-21692 GCA_013235015.1 Araneus ventricosus | reverse complement strand
AAAACCAACATATAAACACAATATAAAAACTCAAAAACAGTAAAAAAGGACAAAATGGCTAAATAGACAAAAACCAGAAAAAACCAAAAAAAAAATTGAAAAATATCATAGATATTGATGTAAATAAAATTTCCGTAATGATCTTCGCGATGTCTTGACTCTTTTTTTCAAAACCTGCCCTTGTGTTTATATGAATAATTTTAAAACTCTGACATGGAGCATTTTAGTAATTCTCACATGGAGCATTTTAGTAATTCTCACATGGAGCATTTTAGTAATTCTCACATGGAGCACTTGAGTAATTCTCACATGGAGCACTTGAGTAATTCTCACATGGAGCACTTTAATAATTCTCACATGGAGCACTTTAGTAATTCTCACAAGGAATTTCCTTAGTACTTTGTTCAAGAGACCGCTCCAAAATGATATATACTAACGAGATCTTTCTTATGAAATTGTCATTTAAAACAATACTTTAGTTGCCCAGTGCAAAATATTATGACTCTTTATTCTTGTTTCTAGAGCATTTAATGAAAATTGTTATTATAAAAACTGCCTTTATTGGATTATTAGGTTCTTTAAAATGTTGTCAATAACAAACACTTTATTTCTTTAAATTATTTTAAAACTTTGTTTGCTGGTTTAAGAGTATACCTTAGAGGACAACATTGTAGATCTCCATAAAAGATTTGATCTAGAAAATTTATTCATTTGCAGCCTAAGAACTCTCATCCCATATGGACTTAACAGCAAATTAAATGCTGAGGGATACAGTGAATTCAATAAAATTTGTATTTACCATAAATTCAACATTTTTAAAGGTTTTTTAAAAACAACAAACAATAAGAAATTTAGATCAAAAAGAGGAAGTGATAAAGGTGGAAAGTTGGTTACTGTAATGGATGAAATTCAGGAATTATGTAAAGGCCACAAAGGGTATACTTTTGATTTATAATCTTACCCTTGACAGAAAATTTTGTCCATTTTAGATCTTCTATGGCGAGTGGGCTTTGAAAAAGTTCGTCATTCCAGTTCTAATCCATTCCTTCCATTTTGACTTTTTTTCTTTTACTTTCTAATTTTTATTTTATGTGTTTTAAATATTAATTGTTGTAAATTTTTGTTGATGCAATCACTTGAGGCTGCTGCGTTGAGCGCGCTAAAAGGTGTATTGTTATCGGTTTTGTTCAAATCTTCTGTTTATTATTTATACTCTTTTATTTTTTACCTTTTTATTTAGTATTTCTATTATTTACTTCTGCAGATAAGTTTTATAGATTCAGCCATCTATAAGATGAAAAGTACGTGTTTTGTAAAAATAAAAAGCACTTTTTATAGAATAATTTATTTCTATTAGTAAGTACCATCGCTTATTAAATTTCAAAGCTTATATACCGTCGGACCTCTATTTAACGAACCTCTATTTTGCGAACTTTCCTTGGAACCTGGAACATTTTGGAAATTTCTTCGTAAAATAACCTCCAAATAGCAAAGTGCATTCTCTATTCAGCGAACTTTTTCTTGTGATCCATTATTTTTTTTTCTCCCTATTTCTCAAAATATTTCTAAACATTTCAAATTTATTCTTTCTTTTAACACATTTTATGGTGACTAATGACCTTGAAGCTGGAAAATGTCAAAGCGAAAGTGCTTGAGCATCAGAGAAAAAAAATTTAATTCTTCATGAGGTGCATAAAGGTGTGAAAAAAAAGGATATTGTTTTAAAATTTGGTATTCCTCCAAACAGCTTATCAACCATAATAAAAAAATCGTCATAAGATATAAAATTATGATTCATCGAATTCTTGTTCACAACGTTTAAAAGCATGTGTCTATGAAGATGTGGATGAGGCAGTTTTAAAGTGGACAGTGTGAAAAATAAAAACAATACCGCAATGAATTCGATGAAGACGAAGATGATGGAAATGATCATGATGCAGAAATCAACAAACCTTCGTATGATGAAATGCTAAAATTCATTAGTTTTAATATAAAATTATTTTTTTAATTGAAAATACAGTATACTCCTGGACAATGTTTTGTTTTATTCTTGTTTTCCTTGCAGATTTCTTTTTGATGGGTAAAATATATAAAACAAATATATATTAATTTATAAAATAAAGGTGTGATTAATTACTTTTCTACTAATATTTAGTGTTCATGAATTTAAAATCTGTTTTGTGTAATTTAAAGTATTTTAAAAGGTGAATCTCTATTTAACGAATTTTCCATATAGCGAACTTTTTTTCGGGATTTAGAGACTTCGTTAAATAGAGGTCCGACTGTATATTTTGCAAAATTTTTACTTTTTAACATGAATTGATCCATCTAAAGTAGATAAAGATAAAATACCGGAATGATTAATTATTCTGTTTAGAATCTGTTTTAGCAAATCTCGTGTTTTATCTTCTGTTACCTGAAAGAATTGATGATGAGTATACTGAATAATCTTTCTTCTTTTTCACCCTCGATTTCAACATTAGTTCGATTGTCTCGAAGAACTTTTGTAAACGTTTTCTCATTCGACATACTTCATTACTTGGTTCCAAAGATAGTTTTTAACTGCTGTAAGTAATGACTGACAGTAAAAAAAATCAATAACTAGTTATCTTCTGCTTGCTTAACATATTGCGGACGGGTAACTTTTTAGAACACTAAGATCAGGTTGGCGCACTTTATACGCCATCCCATTTTTTTCCAACTCTGTGCTTATTTAATTACATGAAACTTTATTTTTATAGTATAATAAATAAGGTTAGGGATTTTAATGGATGGATAATATACACATTTGTGTCCGAATTTTAGCAGCTATACTCTTCGTTAACTGAATTTCCTACACCTCAATCTCGAAATCTGTGAACTGTGGCGCACATTATGCGCTGTATATGTCTGCAAAGGGTTAATAAAGTCTGCATCTGAAAATCATTGTAATGGATAATTAATGTTAAGTAATATATATGTCTTAATTTCTTTTATTTTGCAATATATAGTTGTGAATAATACACAATGGACACCAGACTGATAAAAATCATACAAATATAGCCAAAAGTAAAAAATGGAGGAAATAAAAGCAATCCTAGAGTAATTCGAAGGTAACGAAAAGCAGAAAACAAAACAAGGAATCCATTCAAGTTCACATTTTCAAGGGCTAAGAACTTTTCGAAATGGATTCAAAAGAATGTTTGGGAAATTTTCTGTAAGAAGCAACCTTTAAGCTAAAACAAAGCTTCTCTTAGCACGAACTTCCCAAAACACAGATTCCAAGGAGGCAAATCACAAGATCAAACTTCAAACGAAAAAGGAAATAACAAAACATCAGAAACGCTAATAAGGTAATCAAAATACTAGCCATCAAGCTTAATTAATTTAATGGATACAATGGACACCATTATTTATAAACAGTAGCAGCGACTCGTGGGGGACGAGGGGGCAATCCACGCCCCCCCCACTTTTTGTGGAAGAATTAAATTTTTATTTTATTTTAGCTGCCCAAAACTAGGAATTATAAAAATACAATAGTGTCCGGAAAAGCTCGTTAATTTCGTCACTAAATTTTTAAATTTTGTTTTCTATCCTTATACTTCGGGATACTTTTTGGGGTCCATAAATTTTTTACTCTCCCCCACTTTTGTTACCCATTCGCCGCCACTTATTATAACGACATCTAACTTTAGTTAGTACATTAACAGATGTGCCATTATTTGTGCCTTTATGCATAATTGTTTGAAATTCTGAATACTTCAGAAGGATGTGAGGCATTCACATTTCCTATTCAAACCTATCCTATTTCAAACAACAACGTCGTGTTTTAAACGGGGCTCCTTAAGCTATAGGTCCCGATTCCCAAGTGGAATCGCGTACTTGCATTTTGGGATCGTAAAAATCACTGAAAGTGGTCAGACACATCGATCATATTGTTCCAAAAATCGTTCTGTGGGTGTATGGTGTAAACAGTCCAACACGCAGGATAATGGAGAATGAAGGTTTATTCGCAAATGTGCAGGAAAACACGTAGCACGGGCAACAGCAAACAATAGATCTTGCACAGATTAGCAACGTATACAGACAACAATTGACAGGTAATAACAGTTCAGCACTCTGAGATTTAGCAACACAAACAGTCAGCAAATCACTAATAAAGACAATAACAGCTCTTTCAATAGCGCTCAGCTCACCAGCTTTCTGGCTCGCTCTGCAGACGAAACTCAAAGGCGTTCCAGTCGAACAACACTACTCTCTCTGATCCAAACGCGGTCCTTATATACTCTCTCTTACAGACCGTTACCTCACATGGAGTTTTCTCGTATATTCAAGCGTATTTCATTTCCTAATAGAGATATCGAGAAAAGGGTCGCATTTTCTGGAATCATCTATTTGTCGCCAAAATGGTCGCCAAGGTCAGGGGTCCCGGAATAGTCGTTGCCCGTCACTCCATGCTTACCCCTGTAAAACTCCTTCCCCAACTATAAGACTAGCGAGGCAGGAAAGCGACATTACATCCTTGTAACGATATTCTTAACGTGTCGACAAATAAAAATGTTTTATAACGTCACCGGTTTGAAATATTTCAGTGAAATTTCTAACACAAATATGTTTAAATCGCATTTTGTTCATCAATAATTGATGATTTGCTGGAATGTGTTATTTTATTGTTTATTACATACAACTGAAGTTTAGAAATTAATTTTCGGCATAGATGTCGCAGAAATATTTTGCCGCCTAATAACCGGTTGCGAATAATAAAATACCTGATTTAGAATACTGTGTGTCAAAAAAGTTATGGTTTTGTTTTTAGGGTTTTATTTATTTATTTTTTTACCTTTCTCGTACACTAAATATGCAATAAAATTCACCTCCATTCATCCAAACCAGAAAGGAGCTGAATGGCTCTAAACATGGGGATGTAGGTAGTGTAATTTAATGTAATGTACACTAAATATGCAAAGAGAAGTTCTTGCTAAAAAAAGCCGAGATGGCGATTTTGACGTTTTAGACTTTCCGAAAAATACATTTTTGGTATTATGTATGTGGAAATTGATCTTCCTAACTTTTAACTGAGACTTAATTTAATCTCGTATCCAGGGGGTGTAAGACCAAAGGAAAACTAAGTTAAACAACAATTAAATTTATTAAAACAAATGTAAGTGAAAGATATATACAGAGATGAAGTATTTACATATTTGACAAGAGAGAGATTTAGGGTTTATTAGGATTTTAACACTAGGTAACGATTATAGTAAACTTACATTAGTTTAAAGGAGTTAGCCATCGCCCATCGCCGCCGTGCTATCAGGGGAAAAAACCCCGTAGCTCGTTAAGCCTCCCTCGAACGCACGTCTATTCCATTGCAAATCTAACAGCTAAATCATACGGATTAAACATTAACTCTCCGTTTTAACAGAGAGATACACCTACGCATCACGTGATTAGTGAGGTAATAGCGCTTGATCTTATATTTCCGCTGACACAACAATTATTCAAATGAGCTCGTTCGGAAAATGAGAAAATATTATTAAGAAGGAATTTAAATTACGCTATTAAGCTAGACGGGAAAAATACAATTCCCACATTTATACGAGTTTGTCTGACTCTCTGTCCATCCATCAGCGTATACGTGAATGTGGTAAGTCTAAGAAGCTGGTTGAATCAAACTTAACGTATGGTCTTTACACTGAAATTGTAGATCAGTATCAAATTTTGGACCATACCTGTCAAAGGGTAGATCATCTATTTGTGTGCCCTTATGATTGGAAACAGAATAACTCGAAAACGGAACTAGCTAAACCAGAGGTTCCCATTCTGTTGTACGCGTACCCCTGGGGGTACGTGAACTCAAGGTCGGTAATGGCGGACTTTTGTGTCTAAAATTTTGTGTCTTTGCTCTTTGCGTTTTGTGTTTTTGCTCTTAATCTTTTTGCGTTTTTAATGTTAAGCTTTTCGTGTTTATGCTCTTTGTATTTTTTGTTCTTTTTCCTTCTTTTTTTTTTAATTCATTGTTGTAAACGATGATTACTTTCTCGTATACGAAGTATACAAAGATAAAGTATTGTAATCGTCAAAAAATTTCGAACTCGATATTTTGACGAATCTCCACGTTTTAGACCTCCCTGAGTCAGAAAAACACAATTTCGGGATTATGTCTGTGTGTCTGTCTGTCTGTGTCTGTGTGACTGTCTGTGAACACGATAACTCGAAAACTATTAGAGCTACGGGGATGAAATTTGGTATGTGGTCTTTAAACATAATTTGTAGGTTTCTATCAAATTTTGGACAAAATCCGTCAAAGGGAAGTCTGTATGTCTGTATGTCCGAAGTCATGCGAACACTATAACTCAAAAACTTGAATAGCTAGATGGATAAAATTTGGTACACAGTTTTATCGTCATGAATGTAGGTCCGTATAAAATTTTGGGCCAAATCCGTCAAAGGATTGACTGTCAGTCTGTATAATCGCATACTTGTTAAGCATTCGTTTCAAAACTCATCTCTATGCGCATGCGTACTGGTAGCAATCTCTGATAGGAAGCGGAAGGATTACGTCACTTTGTCCTTGAGACGGAGTTTGTGATGATTCGTTTTATCTCCTGTTTTGTTTTCGCTCGCTCGTATAATAGCGGATCTTGCTGGAGTGTTATGGAAAATAAATATTGCTAAGTTTTAATATATAGGCATCTCTTTTAATATGATTCTTCACTTAAATATTTTACAATCACTATAATCTGCAATGAAAAACCTTCTGATATTCGTTGCATTCTAGATTACAGTAGGTTCGATTTTTTTTATCCTCGCAAAGGGAGTTGAAATGACAAATTTTTGAGCAGTATACGAGAAAGTTTGGGGGAGGCCACTCCCACTGGTTCGGACTCGGGGAGGTCTAAAACGAGGATGTTGCGTCGATAGCAAACATGACTCAAAAATACTCAAATCTAGCGAACTGTAAATTTATTAAACTCATAACGGACGCTCTCTCTAGAGACGACCGTAAAACTCAGCGTTACAACAAATTCTCACATACACAGGAAATCGGCGAGGCAGAAGCCTGCACAAGAAATCAACAAAAACAAAAAACAAACTCTTTGGGACCAATCACAGGAGTCCAGCACCCCCATCCGGTCTTACGCCGAGGGGTTGAAGAGCTAGACTTTCTGTGGAGGGAAAATCATAGACCGTTGGTTTACTAAACATTCCGCCGGCCGTTGACATGTTTACATTCAACTAATTGTTCAATATTTAAATTGAAATAAAAATATAAATTTCAACACATAAATTCAAATTAGATATCAGTATTGCACTTGATTAAATAAAAAATAATAATAAAGCAATCTTATAAGGTAAAAAAAAACACTAATGAAATGACAAATACACTTCTGAAAACACAGTACACTACAAAATTATAATTTTTCAATCGGCAATAAACATACCTTCGATATAGGTCTTTTGAAGAAACCTTTTTGTGTTTTCACACCCACAACTCTAATTTTATTGTCATTTCCTGGAAATAACTCAACTATTCTTCCCAATGGCCAATTGCAAACAGCCATATTATCTTCCTTTATAATAACTAAATCCCCAATTCTGACATTATTCTTGTCAAAAAACCATTTACCACGTTGTTGTAAATTACAAAGATAATCATTTGACCATCTTTTCCAAATAATTTGAATCATTTTAGTTAATTTTTGCCAAATTTTTAATCTACATTCAGGAATTTCAAATAAATTGGGTTCTACAATTGAATTAATTGGTCTTCCTATAAGAAAATGAGCTGGAGTCAAGGCATTCAAATCCTCTATGTCAGTAGTCAAAGGAACAAGAGGTCGTGAATTCAAGATCCCTTCTATTTGTGTTGTCACAGTTAGAAATTCTTCAAAAGTTAATTTTGAATTGCCCACAACCCTTTTTAAATGATGTTTGAATGACTTCACTCCAGCCTCCCAAAGACCACCGAAATTTGGGGCCCTGGGTGGAAGGAATTTCCAGTCAATACCTTCACTGGACAAATAACCAGATAAAACTCCGTCTGGGTTTTTCACCATGCTATGCAGTTTTCTCAATTCTTGATTACTCCCAACAAAATTAGTAGCATTGTCTGAAAACAATTTAGAGCATTTCCCTCTTCGAGAGAAAAATCGCTTTAAAGTTGCAACAAATGCTTCGGATGTCAATTCAGTTACAAGCTCTAAATGAACACATTTCGTCACAAAACAAATAAAAAGAGAAACATAGATCTTTTGACACACTCCTTTACGTTGATTTTTATATTTAATCGAAAATGGACCAGTAAAATCTACACCAGTACAGTTAAAGGGAAAATTGGTTGTAACTCTTTCCTTGGGAAGAGCTCCCATTAACTGCTCACAGACTACTGGTTTTGCTTTAAAGCAAGTCACGCATTTATGTACAATTTCTCTACAAAGTGTTCTACCATTTAAAGGCCAATATTTTTGTCGTACATGAAACAATAGGGATTGAGGTCCAACATGCAAATTCATTCTATGGTAATACTGCAATATCAAATGAGTTACTCTTGCTTTAGAAGGCAATAGAATTGGGTATTTTCTATCAGTACTCAACTCGCTATTACCAAGTCTTCCTCCAACTCGTACAAGACCGTTAGTATCAAGAAAAGGGTGTAGATTTCTCAATTGACTCTCTTTACTTACCTCACCCTTTTTTCTAAGAGAATTCACATCTTTCACAAAGTGCTCGTTTTGCATCTGCCTTAGTACAAACAATTCAGATACCTTTAACTCACCAGACTCTAATGGACCCTTTTTCCGTTCACTCTTGTTTTTGCAATTATTTATGAACCTGTAAATATAACTTAGAATACGGATTATTTTACAATAGTTGTTACTTAGATCAATTAAACCATTAGTAAAATTATTAACACCATCACTGAACACAGAAAAACACTTAGAGTCACTGCAATTGGAGTTCTTAAGTTCATTAGAAAAGTCATTTTGTATAACAGATGATGGAATGTCTCTTTTTGGATAGCTGTCATGGATTAAAAACTCAGGACCACTCCACCAGAGAGAACTTTCGGAAAGTCTATCCAGATCCACACCTCTCGAGATCAAGTCAGCGGGGTTATCGTGTGAGGACACATGCCTCCACTGATCAACGTTTGTGAGTTTCTGTATTTCTGAAACTCTGTTGGCTACAAATGTTTTTAAGTAGCACGGTTCCTTTTGTAACCAACACAGCACAATCATCGAATCCGACCATAAAAATGTGTTGGTTATATCCAATTTGAGTGCAGAAATCACTCTAGTTACTAACTTTGCTAGTAATACAGCTGAACACAGTTCTAGTTTCGGTATGGTCAGGCGTTTAATGGGAGAGACTCTTGATTTACTGGCTATCAGTTTGATGGACACTTGACCAGATCTTGAACGAGATTTGCAATATACAGCTGCACCATAAGCTGCCTCACTGGCATCCGCAAAGCCATGTAGTTCGATCAAGTCTGGTTTCGGAAGCAATATACATCTGTCAACTTCAATGTCGTTGACATTTTGAAGAGCTGATGAAAATTGTATCCACTCATCTGCTTCTTTTGCAGGAAGAGGATCGTCCCATTTTAGGTTCAGCAACCATAACCTCTGCAGAAATATCTTTGCTTTCGTGACCACTGGACCCAAAATTCCAAGTGGATCGAAAACACGAGCTATAGTTGACAGAACTAGACGTTTTGTCACACCAAACTCCTCACTCGCAGCCTTGAAGCAAAAACAGTCCGTTTTAGACTTCCAAACAACACCCAGTGTCTTAGTTTCCTCTGGATTGAAAAAGGGATAAGATTCTCCGTTTACCGCTAGTTCAGCAGTATTACTACACCATTTGTGCAATGACATCTTCCCAGAACTCAATATATCAATTAATTCTCGTTGGAGGTTTTTTGCAGTTTCCAAATCATCAGAACCTGACAGCACGTCATCCATATACAGGTCGCTTTCTAAGACAGTTGCTGCTGCAGGGTATCTTTTTCTTTCATCTATTGCTAGCTGTTTTAATGTTCTCATAGCCAAAAAAGGCGCACTTGCAGTCCCATATGTGACCGTTGCAAGCTCGTAAGTCTTTATTGGACCATTGTAAGAGTCCTTCCACAAAATTCTCTGAAGCTGCCTTTGCGATGGGTGAACTAATATCATCCTATACATTTTTTTAATATCCGCTGTGAAGGCAAATGCGTGTTTTCTAAATCTAATCATTATCGAGAACAAATCATCTTGTATAACCCCTCCATTGTATTGAATTGAATTGAGCGAATTTCCCGCAGTTGTTAGTGTAGACGCATTAAAAACCACTCTAAGGGGACTAGTTTTACTTTCTGGTCGAAAAACACCTAAATGAGGGATATAATACGATCCGCTCTTTTCTTCAATTTCTTTGATCTCATACATATGTCCCAACTCAAGATATTCATGCATAAAATTTGAATAAAGTGTTAAGAGCTCAGGGTCTTTGACAAATCTATTCCATAATGAATTTAGTTTTTTAAGTGCAATATGTCTCGATTTACCTAAGCAATCTGGATTTTCTTTCAAAGGCATTTTAACGATATATCTACCCGATTTATCTCTGGAATGATTATTTTGAAAGTGTTCCTCGCATAAAATACTCTCTCTACTTTTAGGTATATCACTTTCAACATTTTCAATCTCCCAAAATTGTTTAAGCGTTTGGTCCAAGTTAATTTCTTGTTTTAGAAATCCGCAATGTATCACGTTCTCATTTTCTCTCGGAATCCCTCCTGATACTATGAACCCAAAAACAGTATTTTGTAAGAGGAGATTAGAATTTGGTATACTAATTTGACCTGGTCTAAGCAATTCATAAAACACTTCCACGCCTAGAAGCATATCTACTCTTTCAGGTACATTAAATTTTTCATCTGCTAACTTTATATTACTAAAATCTCCAATAGAAACATCAAATTTATTAGAAGGTGTTAAACCTGCTGTAATTTTAGGGACAACTAAAAAGTTTAAGCTTCGAACATAACTTTTGTTTTCATTAGTGATCATAGCAGTAACTTGAGACTTAATTGGAATCGAGGAATCATTTAAGCCTGATACTAAAATATTTGTTTTCTCTTTCTTTAATCCTAACATTTCAACGCAATCTCGCTTTAAGAAGGACATCTGACTACCAGCGTCTAATAAGCAACGTAAACGTACCTGTTTCCCTGACTCATCAATTAAATAACAAACAGCAGTACTCAACAACGCCGAATGTTGTTTATTACAATTAATGCTCATGAAAGTTAGGCTACTCCCTCGTACGAAATCAGGAGCATCAACGTTTAGGGAATGTTCTCCCCCTCTTGAGGGTGCATTGACCGCGTCTGCTAACCACCCCCTATTCTGGGAATCACCGGATGCGCGGTTTTCTTGTTTATTTCTTTCCGCAGAAACAGGCTGGTGCCATTCATCCGTTTTATGAAAATGCAGAGTTTTATGATGGCGTTTCCTACAGTGACATGATATTTTTGATTTACAATTTGATACAGTATGAAAATGCAAACAATTAAAACATAATTTGTTAGATTTTACCACTTCAATGCGTTCCTCAACAGATAACATTAAATAATTTGGACAAGCTGAAATATGGTGATTTTTAGGACACAAAACACACTTATTACTTTTCACATCAGATAAAAAAACCTTAGACACATTTCTTACATTAGAATTTTTATGACCAGCATAATTTTCAGGTGTTGTTTTCCCCCGAGATGTATAGTATAAATCAACTTCTTTCCCAAGTTCATCCGGTCGGAACCATTTATCACTTTCTCTGACACTAATAAATGATGCGGTTTCTCTATCAAGTGTTTGGCGAAGTTTATCAGACACTATTAGCTGTTTCAGTGATTCAAAATCCGATACATCTCTTAGCTTTAAGTAATAATCAAAATTAGTTATTAGCCTGCTCGCGAACATCATATATGTTTCATTATGGTTTCGAGTCGCCTTTCTAAAATTTTCTAAACAAGAACTAGGAGTAGGTTGGAATTCTCTAAGAACAATATCTTTTACTTTTAAATAATCACTCAAGTCATCATCTTTTATGTATGTTATTACATTAGATGCCCTTTCTCCTAGTAAATTTAATAAAATCTCCGCTTTGTACTTTTCGGGAACATTTTTTGTGCTAAAAGCTCTTTCTAAGGACGAAAAGAAAAAACCCCAATTTTCTTGTTTAGTAGGCAATTTAACTGTTAGAGTCCGTACACTCTTAATTAGAGTCTCTAATGAATCTTGCGATTCGCCTTCACAGCTGGTATTTTTAATTTCTGCTTGAGCCTTTGCTACTTCTAATTCTAATTTTAATTTCTCGATTTCAACTTGAGACTGCTCGTGTCTCTTTCTCTCTTCAATTACTAAATCAGCAATCTCTTTAACTGATTCAGAATTTTCTTTATAAGGTTCAGAGTTTTTGATTAATTCAATAATGTCCCATAAAGTGTTCTTTTCGTTCACTTCAAGATTTAATTCTGAAGCGATTTGCTTCAAATCATCTTTTCTTGCTCCTTTAAACATTTTAATAACTCTAATACGCAATCAACAGTTACTTCACACAATGAAACTAAAGGGATTCACTCACCACTTGTAGCGATGAAGCAGTTTTGATTGAAACTCTAATCCACGAATTATCCAAGGAACACTATATACTTCGACTCCGGCTCGACGGACCACATGTTGCGTCGATAGCAAACATGACTCAAAAATACTCAAATCTAGCGAACTGTAAATTTATTAAACTCATAACGGACGCTCTCTCTAGAGACGACCGTAAAACTCAGCGTTACAACAAATTCTCACATACACAGGAAATCGGCGAGGCAGAAGCCTGCACAAGAAATCAACAAAAACAAAAAACAAACTCTTTGGGACCAATCACAGGAGTCCAGCACCCCCATCCGGTCTTACGCCGAGGGGTTGAAGAGCTAGACTTTCTGTGGAGGGAAAATCATAGACCGTTGGTTTACTAAACAGAGGAGATTCGTCAAAATCTCGAGTTCGAATTTTTTGACGATTACAATACTTTCTCTTTGTATACTTCGTATACGAGAAAGTGAAAAATCGAAAGAAGGACACTCCTGTTTTTCTTTTCTTTGACAAAGAACCGAGAAATGAATCGCTTGTAAAATATGTTTCATGCGAGCTAAATAAATATTATCTTTACGCCAAGACTGTTTGTTAGAACTGACAAGGAAGATATGCCCAAGGTCTTTTTTCGGCAGAGTGCAAAATGCCAAGCACTACAGTTATTTGCAAAATACAAATAAGCTGTTTTCTTTCTTCCTGCTCAAGAATGTAATAACTGAAATAAAACAATCATAACTGAGCTCTTCAACACTTCATAAATCTTTCCCTTATTTCAAAAGAAGAGACCGCTGTTTCGGAACTTTATTTACTTACTTATACTTAAAATAAACTTATGCTAATTTTACTTACAGTAAATTCCGTTGTGATAAAGTTTATCAATTAACAGAATTATTTTTTACTTTCTCGTATACGAAGTATACAAAGAGAAAGTATTGTATTCGTCAAAATCTCGAGTTCGAATTTTTTGACGATTACAATACTTTCTCTTTGTATACTTCGTATACGAGAAAGTAATGTAATCGTCAAAAAATTCGAACTCGAGATTTTGACGAATCTCCACGTTTTAGACCTCCCTGAGTCCGAAAAACACAATTTTGGAATTATGTCTGTCTGTGAACACGATAACTTGAAAACTACAAGAGCTACGGGTATGAAATATGGTATGTGATCTTGACGCATAATTTGTAGGTTTTTATCAAATTTTGGACAAAAGCCGTCTACAGGAAGCATGTGAACACTAACTCAAAAACTTGAATAGATAGATGGATAAAATTTGGTACACAGTTTTATCAGCAGGAATGTAGATCAGTATCAATCCGTCAAAGGGTTGACTGTCTGTCCGTCTGTATAATCCCATACTTCTAAACATTATAACTCGTAAACCCTATGGTTTTGATAAATAAAAATTGGTATGAGGCCTGCTAACAATAATTGTAGATCCGTGCCCAATTTTCGTTTTAGTCGGTCAAAAAAAAGTTGTTAAAATCGCCTATTTGTCTTTTCTCATCACGCAATGACGCTATTCACTCGCTCTAATCCTTTCCGCTTCTATCCACGCCTTTCGCCTCCAAACTTCCGATTCCCAATCATTTTTCCTCCACTGCGTTAGGGACGCTTATTTGTTTTAGTGCATTTTAGCTTATTTTTCTCCATGTGTTAGGAGTATACGAGAAAGTTTAGGGGAGACCACTCCCGCTGGTTCCACTGAATATCCGCCGTGTATGTGGGTGATGTTTGATGTGATGTAAAATTTTAGGTAGTGGGGTGCCGGCTCGGATGTCATTCCCGTCATCTGAACGCAGTTCAAAATCTCGAAGTCGGTGCTAAAATAGCTATCGCGTTGCTTGTTTAACTAATCTCTATTTGCGCGTGATTAGGTACCGAACAGGTAAAGATTATTGTTAGTTATTACATATATGAAAGGTATTCGTGGTTGTAGTCAGTAAAAAGCCGAGTTATAGTCTAATTTTCCTTTATTATGGGAGAGTGACGGAAGGTACGCACATCTTGGTTTAAGTTTCAAGTAAAAAGCGAACAGAAAATCCCTGCATTTCCTCAGGTAGGGATTTAACATATAGACACGCGATCAAAGTGAAGGAAATAATAGCTATTTTTAGTAAATTACGTAAGTGTTTTAGGGAAAAGCATGGCGGCAGTAAGCCGCTGATTTCGCGATTTGTGTAGGCGCGTGGAAGTAATTAGAATATTCTTTTAGTAATAAATATGCCAAAACGGGAGATTTTAATATACCTCCAGAGCGGGAAATAAAATGAAACTGGAGTTTAAGAAAAGCGATTTTGGAATACATTAATATAGTACTAAGATTTTTAAATATATAATATTAGAATTTAAATTAAAATTAAGTAAGATTATTGCATATATATATTGCTACTGTGCTATAATTCAATTAGTATTATTAATTAATTATATTTATTAAAACTTTTAAATTGTTAAAAATATTATAAAACCATGGCATATTCATTAATATGGAAGTAGATTAAACGTCAAGGAAACTACACTGGTGTACAAAATTAAGGACCGTTTCGTAAAATGGCAAAAATTTGCAATTTGTACGAAAATTATGGTTCGAAATCATTTGTGGAGAATCGTGTAACATGCAGTCGAGTGAGTGTCGTACACATTTTTCAATCAAGAGCATCAAGACGACCAACCAGATATTGATTAAAACGAAAAGAGATTTCGGCTCACCCCGTTTTACAGAAAGCTGATAATGATTTGAAACTTTTATTAATAATTTTGTTTGCTATGCGCATTGTTTACATTCATTTTCGGAAACATAGAATGGATATTCGGGAAAATATAAATGTTTCTTTAAAAAATCCCAAATTATTCAGTAAATGTTTTGCTTATAACATGCACAGTTTTCATTCAAATTTTCCGAAACTTTCAGAAAATTCGTCAATATGTTACCGAAGTATTGTTTTAAAGTGTGAAGTAAATACGTTGAATATTAAAGGAAATATGAGTATTTGTACTTAATATTTTTACTGCGCATGTGCGAGATGTAGCGTAATTTTTCTTTTATAGCTTCAAAATCAGATATATAGAGCAACTTATATAAAAATTTCAATTAAATCCGGCTAAAATTCAGAAAGATGTCGGCATTGTAGTGAGGTGAATTCAAATTTCTCTTTCAGAGAAGCTAAGTGACGAGGGGTTTTCCACAAATCTGCATTTTCGAAACTTGAATCTTCGAACAGTAGCATGGAAATTATCAAAATACAAGGTACAAGAAAATAAAAAAATAAACAAAATAAATTTATATTATAAAAAAATACACAGCATATTAATAATTGACCGAAGCAGACAATTTTCTAAGTCGAAAAGAAAAAAATTTGTTAAAATTGAATTGTAATAAAAATTGAAAACAAAGTGGAATCTAGAGCACCACAGAAATATATCGGGTGCGTCAAAAATTCGTGCGAACTTCAAAAATTCATAATAAAAGAAGTATTGCTAGGAAAAAATTTCGGTTTGCGCGAATATGATCAGAGGGACATTGGATTTCTTTCCATTAAAAAATGAATTTCAAAAGTAAACAAAAGAGGGCGCTCACACGTCATACTGAGACGTTCTATGCTAATCAGGCTACCAATAAAACCTGGCTGGAAATGGATTCGTCATTCCATCCCGCCAGCATTCTGCCGTTACCAGATCAACGCTCACGATCACTTAAACTTTTCTACAAGAATGGTGAATCCATAACTATTGCATTGCGAAAATTTCGCACGGGGGAAAGACTGAAGGCGCAAAAAAGCCCTATTTCATTGAATGGGATTCTAATTATATATATACAGTGTGTCCGTAAAGTGATGGTGCGCTTTTGACCAGTCACAGGAAAGCAACGAAACAAGATAGACAGGTGACATCTTCACCAAATAAAAGAAACTCTCCAGGTTTGCATACCTGTTCAGCGCAGTTCGATGTGGGCTCCATTTGTTGCCCTACACACATCTAAACGATAGTCCAGTTCTTCCCACACACGGGTAAGGACGTCTGGTGTAACAGAGTGAATAACGTCCGTGATTCTCTGTTTTAAATTATTAATGTTGATACATTCGCTGTACACATGTTGCTTCGCATAACCCCACAAGTAAAAGTCTAATGGCGTTATGTCCGGGGATCGTGGTGGACATGCCATGACAGCACCCCTGCCTATCCACCGCTGAGGGAATGTTGTATCCTGAAACTCACGAACAATGTTGCCGTAGTGTGGAGGAGCGCCGTCCTCTTGAAAGATGACACCTTCTAGAAATTGTGGAACTGCGCACAATTGCAACATGTCAAGGTAGATGTTTTTCGTCACAGTCGGCTCCGCACGGTGCGTGGTGTTGCGTCATCACCTGCGCGCGCACACCATTGCGCTACAGACACTCTTTGGGATACTGTCCAATGTAGCGCAAGTTTCAACCTTTCGTTTCTGTTCTCCACAAGAAGCGTTCATAACTGCACCATGACTTTACGGACACACTGTATATACATGGAAAAAAAATCCAATGTTCCTCTGATCATATTCGTGCAAACCGAAATTTTTTCCGAGCAATACTTCTTTTATTATGAATTTTTCGTTTGCACGAATTTTTGACGCCCCCTGTATTCGATTGTATGTTACACGATTATGCACAAATGATTTTGAACCATGGTTTTCGTATTAATTGCAAATTTCTCACATTTTACGAATTGAATCACGTACAAGTCGCATTTTACGAATTGAATTACGAACAACAGGACACACTGTCCTGTTACGAGGTGGCGGTATGTCTAAGTGTCCTCGACCGATCCTTCTCAATTCTTTAATTTTGAATTTGGGGCCGTTCAAATATTACGTAAGCATGTTTTTGATATTTTTGGACCCCCCTCCCCCCTTGTCAGCAAAAATAAGCAAATCGCAAACCCCCTCCCCCCCTTGGGTGCTTACGTAATATTTGAACGGCCCCTTTTGCGTTCCCTTTTAATAAGCAAAGGGTCAGCACTTAATAGATTTACTATTTTGTAATTGTTAAAACGCATACTGAATTTATGTGGAGAAAAGAAAATTCACACGATGTAATATAAATATTATTTCTAAATATTTGTCTACAGCGACTGTCTGATAGTTTATTTATATAATAACTTTAGAAAAAGAACTTTATCTAAAATGCATTGATAATTATACTAAATGCTTAGTCATGAAATCAGCTTTTTCTGATCTTTCTCTGAAAAAGCACTACGGACTGACCTTGAATATTAAACAAGAATTTCCTTATTATAAAGCTTCGAGAGTAGCATCCTTTTGAATTTTGTTCGAGTTCCGATAGCTCAAAGTGGGTGAAGAAAGGCCAAAATGCTTTGAGCTGAACGTATCTATTTTCTGAGACATGTGCGTAGGGTTTTTCATAATAAAAAAGCGGTTGTTGTCCATAGATTATTTCAGGAGCATTAAATAAGTTCAGATATTGTTATAAAATGATTTTCAAGATTATCTGATAAAACTTCTCCACATTTTTTAAAATTTGGTTCTTTTTTTACTGGATAATTGGATTAATTCTGGGCGGGAAAACTTCTGTGAAAAGTTGGAGAAATATTGCACATAGATATATTGCTCAGTTTAAAATTCAGGCATTGTAAAAATCAGCTGGCTTACACATGGATGCATTATTTTTATGTTGATCATGAATGACTGTAACCAATTATACACACACGTTTTAAAGTTAATACAAGATCTATAAATTATTTAATGGATTATAAAAATTTTGTAACAATATAGTTTGAAAAAATGTGTGATAATTATTATTGTGAGGAAAATCTCATAGCTTAGTGTTGAGATACTATCCAAGTAACTAATAATATTCATGTTAAAGTGCACTAAAACACTTTTCATTTTGTAACTAATTTCGGAAAAAAATCTTCAAAATGTTGAATAAAACCCAGTAAGAATTATTTTTAACATCTATCTATCTACAGTTTCAGTAACTGTTCTTTATCCATTGATTAATTCATGAACTCCTTGAAATTAATCACTAGATGTTTTTTTTCCAATAAGCAATGGAGTTTTCTTGTTATAAAAAGACCATTGCTAAAATACATCACAGTAAAACTATTAGAACTCTTGTATTGTTCTGAGAAATTTCTACATTATTAACTGTATTCTACCAGACCATTTTAAAATTGTATTTTAGTGGAATTTTTTTAAATCGGGTGATACATTTCTGCACATCCTATATTTCATTCAAAATTTTTTTGTCAGACAAAATCTTTTAGCGGATGAATGCAATATTAAATAAAATATTCACATTACCAATCCATGTTTACTTGAAATTCATTATTCATTAAAAATGGAAAAGGCTGCATTTATACAGAAAAATAACGTTGCAGATGAGATTAAGAAATATGAAACTTCTCAGTTTCACCCCACCAGGCTGGATGATTGTTTAAACATTGCTGATAATATTGTCAAATATTTGAAAGAAGAGTTTATTCTTTTTTCTGTGTGTGTTAAAAATAGATGTATCAGATGTGAATTATGTACTGGGAAGAATTAATTCCTTAGCTATAATTATTTACTTACATATTTTATATTAAAGCATTTAACTGCTATAACATGTATTTTCTTGCATTTCGTTATGTAATGAGCATACGAATAACTTAAGCTTAATTGTGCAATTCGTGTTGAGATACAACTCTGTATCAAGTTCTCATTATCGAATTAAAAAAAAAATCGAATTTTCAGAAAGGTATACCAAATAGGGCAAAAACTTCCAAAAGGAAAAAAGAACACTGCTACAGTAATGAAAAATCCAATAAATTACTAAAAAAACTATTTAAGAGCGAATAATTTCAATGCCTTGCTGATTTTCCTAGTTTGACAATGCAACCAAGATTGGTTGGGACGAGTTCTTAGTTAGATATTTAAAGTCTTTGTTGAGAGCCATAATTTTCAGTAGACCACTGGGTATGTATTTTCATAGGAAATGCCATTATCCTTGCATTGACAGAAAGAGGCACTAGAACAAGAAACTATCGACCGACCGATGGTGCTGTGGGTTGGCAGCGTTCTAGAACTCAAGTTTCTACCCGTCCGGACATTACTATTGCTTGGAAACCAGCGGGAGTGGTCTCCCCTAAACTTTCTCGTATACTCCTAACACATGTAGAGAAAAAAATAAGCTAAAAGGGAAAAAACGAGCAAGAACTCCTAACGCAGTGGAGAAAAAAAAATAAGCGAAACGTCATACCACGATTTCCGAAGGTCGTCCAACGCGGAAGTGGAATAAGAAACCGTCGTGATTGCCAATAGAGCTGGGATGTAATATAAAGAAAACGAAATTTGCAATTTGAATGCCTTTCTTTTAACAGATTGACAAAAAAATTGGACACAAATCTACCATTAAGATAAGAAGGCCACATACCAAATTTCATTTATCCGAGTAATTTTTTTAAACAAGTTATTGCGTTCAAAAGTATGCGATTATACAGACAGACAACCAATCCTTTGACAGATTTGGTCCAACATTTGAAACAAATCTACATTCCCGATGATAAAAATGTGTACCAAATTTTATCCACCTAGCTATTTAAGTTTGTGAGTTATCACGTTCACATTAACATGGACATACAGACAGACTTCCCGTGGACGGATTTGTCCAAAATTTGAAAGAAACCTACATAATTATGTGTAAAGACCACATGCCAAATTTCATCCCTGTAGCTTTAATAGTTTTTGAGTTATTGTGTTCACAGATACACAGACAGACATAATTCCAAAATTGTGTTTTTCGGACTCAGGGAAGTCTAATACGTAGAGATTCGTCAAAATCTCGAGTTCGAGTTTTTGACGATTACGAACTTTCTCTTTGTATGCTTCGTATACGAAAAACTAAAAAGTGGCATTGCAAATACTGTTACCTAATGAACTTGTTAAACTGTCGAAAAGTCGGAGTGATTGCTTTTCAACCCCGTTGACCGTTCTTTACCATAACTCACGTAGCGAATTAAAAAAAATTGCGATATGTTAGAAAAAGGATAGTACTTTTAAATAAATGAATTCCTCTTTAACTCATTTTTTGCGCGTCTGTATAATGATGAGGAGTGTTTTGTGCGTGTGTAAAATGATGAGGGGTTTTTGTGCATCAAATTGAGTTTTTATGAATACTAAAATTAATTCATATATGCTTAAAAATCAAATCTGAAAAGGAAATATTCATTTATTTGAAAAGCTGCACTGGTTCATAATTGTACTAAAACTTGTATATATTCTCTAAAAGCGATGTGCTGTGTAATTTGAGTAAAAAATAAGATCAGTAATAAGAAATAATAATGGATATTGGTTACATTTACATATATTTTTCGATGCACTGGTTGAATATAAATAATACAATGTTTCGGTTGTGATGCAGCATTGAGTTCATCAGTTTCATTAAAAATTCCGTTTCATTTTGGAGACAACTGTTTCATTCCTCAAATTTTGATCTGCGCGACCTTCTTTATCGCATAACCAGGCAATCCGGATTTTCAATGTCGAAACTTTGCATTTTCGTCAGCCGTCCATCTGAAGTTTACGATGAATGATTAATAAATACTAAACAAACTTTTTATATCGCCCAAAGAAACGAGTAAAAACTAGCTCATTCCCAAAACGATGCGTTAAACTAGCAGCATAGACGTCTTTTCCTGAATCATCTTTAACTACTCGGATTACCGAAGGGAAAAAAAGAAACAGGCATAACTTTTTGAACAATGTCAAACCCTGAAGGTTAAGGATAAAACTGAAAATATCTGTTTTTGAAAAGTGTGCATTCCTAGTTCCCCGCCCGAGACGTACCGTGAAAACATTTCATCTGACACTTGTTCACGCATACTTCTTCAGCAGACGAATCTTCCCTTCTACCGTTTTATCAGCCACCCCCTCACTCTTTCTTTTGGCCTGTTTCGAGTGGTTCCATATTTGGCTGCGATACACGCGGGCCTCAATATTTGGTTACACGGCAGAGGATCTCCGAGTTATTTCTGGGCCGTCTCCCTCTTCCACCACAATTTTTTACTCACTCGCAGATTTATTATTTTCTTGCCTTTCCT
>BGPR01026206.1:0-21694 GCA_013235015.1 Araneus ventricosus | reverse complement strand
TCATTTGTTCCAGTTACGTATTAAAATTTTACACAAATTATCTAATCACAGACCCAAATCTTTAAAATCCTTGATATCATTTTCCATAATAACCGGTATACAACCCACCCCAGAGACACAAAGTGACTTATTTACCAAACATTCCCTCAATTCAGAGTACTGAACTTCAGCTAATACAATGATTATGATAGATTCTTAGATAGGAAATATTAGTTTTAGGAATCAAACTGAGCAATGCAGAGGAACTAAAATTCACCAGGAGCTGATAATACCGGCAATCTAGGTTTCAAAATCTTGACAGTGCATCCTTACAATTCTCTTTTCATGTTTCAGCAGCAACCAGATTTTTTCTATGACTGAAACTGGAAACACGCCTAACTATTCTTTAATTCCTAAACCCAACAAAGATAAAACTAATTAACTTCCTATAGACCCATGTACTGCCTAGTCTTTTGCAAAATTTTTAGACAATATTTACAAGCACCTCAGCCGCAATTACCTCACTTA
This sequence comes from Araneus ventricosus, assembly GCA_013235015.1. Classification (NCBI taxonomy): domain Eukaryota; kingdom Metazoa; phylum Arthropoda; class Arachnida; order Araneae; family Araneidae; genus Araneus; species Araneus ventricosus. Next base: position 21,187 of record BGPR01026206.1, on the reverse strand, counting down.
TCAGAAAAAGAGTTAGATTCGATCAACTAGTTCCTTCCCCGTTTTAGGATAGTCAATACAGCAGTTACAAGAATTTTTACCGCAGTTTTCTGAGACCCGCAAAGACAAGGAATTTTTGTTTGTTGGTGTAAGTCTCGATATTAAAGTACTTATGATTATATTATGTACATAGTAATGACTTATCTCAAATGTAATGCTTGAACTGGAAAGATTGTTACACTGGTAGATCTTCGATGGATTCTTACTTTCCTTGGAAAGAGATCATTCAAATGGCAAGAATAATCTTTCTCAACCTGGAACATTCTTTTTCAAAAGGTCTTGCTTTAGGGTAGCATCCTCTCCAATTCTTTTTTGTCCCATTTTTTTGAATGAATTTTTTTTTTTGGGACTTTGGACAGAAATGTTGAATGTTCTATTTTGGTAGTATTTTTGTACTGTTTCTCACCATTCTGAAGGCCCTACTCTCCAAGAGCCAAGATTCAAAGTACTAGAACATATATAAATGGGTGGGTATATTGGAAAATGGCTATCTGTCAAAGCGCTATAATAGATCTATCAGGCAAAAATTTCGTCTCTCTTACGCATAACATGCAGGTATTCCACCACATGCAGAATTGAATCGCTGAAATCTCTAAATATCTTGGAATCCAGTTTACTAAGAATAATCAAAATGGATGCATACTTAGAAATTTACGCAGTAAGGCAGTTAAAAAAATTAACGGTCTTAAAATTTTAGGTTATAAAAGAAACGGCCCAAGAACCAAACATCTTATCACTATCGCTAATAACAGCATCCTTAGCCTTTTTTACTACAGTTGTCCCATCATTAATAAATTCTCCGAAACTCACCTCAAATCTTGTAATGTCATTCAAACAACGACTCTTAGAATAGCCCTTGGAGTACCAATCTGGACTCCAAACATTATTTTATTAAAGCTTGCAGGGCAGGAAATAATGTCAGCAAAAATCAGACGTTTAGCAATCCAATTTTTTATCAAACAGATTGCGACTCATCCCTTCTCTCCTTTGATCCATACTAATGATGAACCTACTTTACAGCTCGTTGAAAAAGATGCAGAATCCCTTAGAGTCACATTTCATAATCTTAATTGCATTCCAGACCATGTAATAACCCTCCCAGTTCTTCCACACTCCAACCCAAACTTGTGTGAAATTTTTCTTAAAGACTTTCGTTTTCAAAGCAAAGAAATCCCAGTTTCAATAATCGCTACTAGCTTCACTGAATGCATCCAAAGCTTTTTCCCAAATCATTTCATTATTGCTACTGATGGTTCGAAATCACACTGTTACACGTCAATTGCTGGTCTATCTAATATTCAACATTTCTCTTATCGTATTCATCCCCTAAATTCCGTTTTCACAGCGGAAGTCTTGGCGATTTGCCAAGCATTGGATGAATTAGCAGTTCCTGAAAAGGATATTCTAATCCTATCAGACAGTTATTCGGCACTATCTTCACTTCAAAACATAACCTTTCGCTCTCCCAAGGTCATTCAACGTCTGGCTTCAAAAATTCATGTCAAAAAAAGTATGAATCAAAATATTTCCCTCTTATGGGTTCCTGGTCATTCCGGGATCTTTTGGAATGAAAAGGCAGACTCTTTTGCAAAGCAAGTTACTGATTCCACGCCATTTATAGAATGGATCGCCTCAGAGGACATTATTTCCAACTTAAGAAAACAGTCAATCCAAATAACGCATGACAACTACCGTAGAAGCAAATACCAAGCAATGATTGGAAATGTTCCGGACATTATAACCATCTCTAAATGGACTAAAAACAGAGTGCAGGACAGACTAATTGCACGCATAATTAGCAAAACTATCATAACCCCAGGTCTGCTTCATAGATTCAACCTTCACCCCGACCCTTTGTGCATTGTCTGTAATGAAAATAATGATATTTCTCACATCCTTTTAAAGTGCAAAAAATATGCATCTTTCAGAGTTATTCTCTGGAACAAATTGAACATCGTTGAACCTAACATTACTTATGAAGTCCTTCTATCTCATGTCTTTACCAACAAGACGAATCTGACCATCTTCATTCAAGCCCTCAAGTTTTTTTGATATTTCTTAGCCGCGTCCTTTTGGCATCGTGGGTTGCGTTTTCTCTGTGGCTCTTGTGTTTTTTTCGACGTCCATCTCAAACAGCTCCATCGTCATCGTCGACGTCCAAGTCCGTCAATTTCGAACTTTATCTGCATGTACAGTTTGACTCAGTACTTTTTATGGACTGATCTAATCGTCATTATGGAGTCATTTTTTTGGAACGAATTATTCTGTGACTAGTTTGGAACTAGGGGATTACAGCCTTTGTTGCTTCAAATCCCATAACTCCTATCATTCAAGTTCAAGTTCAAAGGCATTTTTGGCTAACATCAACTCACTACGTCAAATCTCAACAATAAATAACTCTCACGAACTTTATATCGCGTATTTAAAGCAAACCTGATTTGCATGTTAATAGTGGTGCTACTAGCGCCCCACTTCTGCGCCTGGTGCGTAATTTGATTCGATGTCATCTTTCAGATGTATAAACACGCTTACAAAATTTCGTTTATTTAACACAAGTCTTTCTTGGTGTTGGGATTTTTTTTTCCGTCAGTGTATGATTTAACGCTTTAATAGTACTAAGTAAACACATTAGCTCGCGCAGGATGCAGCAGAAAACAGACTTATTTTCTACCCGCGGAAATCGCGAAATAAGCAGTCAGAGGGTTAAAAGCCCAATCAATTGATTTTACGATTATTACTGATTTTCTTGCTTCCTTTGCATTTTCTGAATGACTCTTTAGGGATGTTCTTAAAAGGATAGTTTCTCCGCTCAACAACGCGAAACTTTTTTCACTAAAACGCATGTAATTTGCTCACATCACTATTGAACTGCTTAAAAATGGAACTGTGTCTTAATTCTTTTTCTCGCCTTCCGGGAACGACCTTTTGTAAGTCTTGGAACTCAGTTCCCCAATGCCATCTTTGACTCACTTTTCTGATAAATTTTATAAAAAAAATGAAACACACAGATTTTCTGACACCAGCTCGATTAACAGTGGCCAGGATAATCTGGATTCTACTGTATTTAGCAAAAGAAACAACATGAATGAATGAATTGTTTTATAAAGGGATTTAAAGTAACACAGGTTGTAATACCATAGACAACGTGCATTGGGATATTAGATGTCGCGAGCAGTTATATTTTCATTTGGCTGTGACATCAGATGACTGTGTTTTATTAGGGAGTTCATGTACACAATGAATAGCTACAAGATTACTAAAATAACATAGTTTTAAATGTCTATCACAATCTGAAATTTAGAAATATTAAGAATATCAAGTTATGCATAAAAAATATAAGTGAAATTAAGCACAGCCACTACTCCAGCAAACTAGCTCACCACCAGAGGAGGCTAGTAATTAAGCCTTAAAAGCCCAATTTTTAAAAAATTCATTTAAAAATGTTTTTTGACTTCCATTTCTTGAAAGAAGAAAAAAATCATGGGAAAAATACTTTAAAAAATCCTATTTTGTTTTAAACTTCCAGCCGGCGCGCTTACGCAAATCGACATTACGACATATCGTGCATCGTATTATATATATATATATAATACGATGTTATTGTTATGTTATTGTTATGTGGTTATTATATTATATATATATATATATATATATATATATATATATATAATATAATAACACGATATATATATATATATATCGTGTTATTTTACAAAAATAAATGCAACTTTTATGTTATCTGTATTTATTAGCCTAATAGTAAACAAAGATTTTATAAATAAAATTGCACTTAAATATATAAAATAACGATATAAATATGTAATACAATGCACAATTCAAGTATCTCTTGCAAACGCGCGCCCGCTGGAAGGTTAAGTACGGTTTATGGCTAAAAAACAGTTTGTTACCAACTGACAGCAGTGGGCTTTATTTCAGAAAAAAATTTTCTTTATAAAATTCTATAATGTCAAATATAGATGAATTTTAATAAATAATAATACGGAATTCCCTTTAACATTGTAGAATAAAATATGGTATTCTCAAGCGTACAAACAAAGCTAAAAAGATGCAGCCTGAAAGTGAAAAACATGAATTTATTTATATTTTTTTTATCAGCACTCAGGCTGCCATCTATATGCTGTAAAATGATTTAATAAAAATTTCTGTATGTATCCTGTTGGAAACAACAGGCATTAGAGCTCCAGTCTTATTTTCAAGAGTTTAGAAGACAAAATTTGGGATGTTGCTTAAAGGCAACACTGGGCCTTTAAGGGTTGACCTAAAAGAGGTTTATACGAAAAATAATTTATAAACAACACGCTCTTTTCAGTATACTAAAAAGTAGAAAAATTTTTAATGAAAAATACGGAGGTCAAAAGAAAAAAAAATAGTAAAAGCGTGAAGTACTGAAAACAATACAATAAAGAAATAAAGCCACAACGAATGTCATAAGAAAGAAAATTCTTAAACGCTCATTAAAAATTAAAATATATTTTGAATGTCATTGAAAATCTAATTTACTTAAAGTATCGATTGGCGCTTTTACGACTCTTGATTTGACTTACGAAACATTTTCTACTTTTTGGTACCCAGATAAAATATGTATTGTCAGAATTCACATAATCTTTATTTTTCAGTCGAACAAAAATAAACAAGATTTTATAATTAAATTCTAACGGTTAATAATTTTCATACCAAATTCGTTGCCATAAAGTAGATTTTTGAGTACCAGCTTCGTACTGGCATTGCAGAAATTGACAGTTAATTGGAAAATAATATAATAATGACCATTTCAATGAACATCGAGAAACAAAGAACATTTCGTATAAACTGATAACATCAGATCACATTTGATGTAGTTATATCACTTAAACATCACGTCCTCCAATAATAAGCCGAATTATACATATTAATAAATATTTTGGCGAGTATCCAACTATTTAAAAAATAGCTGAGTAAACGTTCTACAAACAGTTCTCATTCCTAAAGAAATTTATTTATATGATGAAGAGGATTTCTTGTCATTCGAAATACGAGTGTGTGCTATTTAGTGCATTTCATTGCAGGGTTTTTCTTCCTAGGGAGGAAAGATGTCCTGCGAGACTGCTTGCGGTAATAAGCTTTGGTACAAGTATCACATTCATGGGATTTTAATTATTCTTGAGTAATTAAATGCTATTTCCATTGTTCTCTCCACCTAAAAGTTTCCATGCAACTTTCACATGAGTAAGGCTTCTCTTTAGTATGAATTCGTAAATGTGATTTCAAAGCACTTCTTTGTTTTTGAATGCTTTACCACAGACATCATAAGCATATGGTTTTTCATTAGTATGAATAAAAAAATGTGATTTTAAATAGTTTTCTCGCGTGAATACTTTATTGCAAACTTCACAAGCATACAGTTTTTCTTTTGTATGAATGCGTAAATGGTTCTTCAGAGTACATCTCTCAGCGAACGCTTTACCATAGACTTCACAAATATGCAGTTTCTAATTTGTATGAATTCGCAAATGTGATTTTAAATTACATTTTAGAGCTGTATGGATGCGTGGATATATTTTGAAAGTACCTATAAAATCAACTGCTTCACCACAAATTTCACAAGCATAAGGTTTTTCTTTTGTATGGATACGTAAATGTAACTTCAGAGAACTTCTAAAAGCAAATCCCAGATAGCATGTACACTTGCAGCAAGTTTGATTTTTCTTGATATTAGCTTGTTATGACAAACTTGATGTAGCAACTTTGCAGCAAACTTCCTGCAAAGTAACAAAGCATAATCGACCAACCCACTTGCAAAACAAGTTTGCTGTGAATTTGTTATGACAACTTCACATCACGATTGCAAAACAAGTTTGCTGCAAAGATGATACAGCACACTTACAGATAATCTTTGTCTCTGTTTTAAAAAACATCCGATTTTTAATAGCATCTCCTAGACCGTCCTTCTTTTTATTAATTCAATAAATCAACGATAATTTGTAAAAAAAACTAACTTTTTTATTTAAAAAATTGAAAAATTCTCCACCTTTTTACTAAATATCGAACTCGCACTTTAAAGAAAACTATATCACCTTTGTCTTAATGCTGAAATTTTAACGTTCATAAACAAAATTAAACCTGAAAAACAGTCAATGTTTGTTGAGAAATGAAAACTTACATTTTGTACCATTTTAAAAGTAATTACTTTTGAACCCTAATTTCATAATTTATTCTACTAACAAAATGTAGTTATTAACGAAAATCGCTCTCTCTTTGACTTCAAACTACATTTTCAACTGAAATTTTTTTTAAATTAATGAAATCAAGAAAACAGTTCAAAATAACTCGCAGATACACGATCTATTAGCGCAATCTATCTTCTCCTCTCAGCGTCTAGCTAGCCGAGTGGTTAAGACGACAGGTTTAGGAAGCGGGATGTTGGGGGTTCGAATCTGAGGTTGTCTTCGTATTCTGTTTTTGTTATAGTTTGCAATGCGTTTGACGCGGCAAGCTTGTGTCAAGTTTGATGCGTGGTGACTAACTCGTTTGCGTCAACTTGTTTTAGGCTTGCACTCTTGCCGTGTCAATCTTGTTGCAAGCTTTCAGATTTGCAGAGCAAGATTGCTGCAAACCAAAATTGCTATCTGGGACATAGAATCATCTAGTGCATTCTCTATATCTCTGTTCTTAATAGAGATAGGACTAAAATTCTAGCATTTTCGATTACCTTCATTTTGTCGCCAAAATGGTAGCCAAATGGTTTTTCTTGTTATGACAAACTTGATGTGGCAACTTTTTAGCAAACTTCTTGCAAAGTAACAAAGCATAATCGACCAACCCACTAGAAAAACAAGTTTGCTGTAAAGTTGTTATAACAGGCTTCACACCACGATTGCAAAACAAGTTTGATGCAAAGATGATACAGCACACTTACAGATAATCTTTGTCTCTGTTTTAAAAAACATCCTATTTTTAATAGCATCTCCTAGACCGTCCTTCTTTTTATTAATTCAATAAATCAATGATTCTTTGTAAAAAAAACTAACTTTTTTATAAAACATTTTGAAAAATTTTCCATGTTTTTATTAAATATCGAATTCGCACTTTAAAGAAAACTATATCGCCTTTTTCTTAATGCTGAAATTTTAACGTTCATAAACAAAATTAAACTTAAAAAACAGTCAATGTTTGTTGAAAAATAATAACTTACATTTTGTCCCAAACTTTTAAAAGTAATTACTTTTGAGCAGTTATTTCACAATTTGTTCTACTAGCAAAGCGTAGTTATTAGCAAAAATCTCTCTCTCTCTCTCTCTTTGACTTCTAATCATATTCTCAACTCAAAATTTAAAAAAAAATTAATGAAATCAAGAAAACAATTTGAAATAAAACGTGTAGATGGACGATCTATTAGCGCAATCTACCTTATCCTCGCAGAGTCCAGCTGGCTGAGTGGCTAAGGCATCTAGCCATGAAGTGAGTTGTCGGGGGTCCGAATCCGAGGTTTGTCTGCGTACTCTGTTTTTGCTATAGTTTGCAATGAGTTTGACGCAACAAGCTTGCTGCAAGTTCGAAGTTTGGTGACTAACTCGTTTGCAATAACTTGTTTCAAGCTTGCACTCTTGCCGTGTCAAACTTGCTGCAACTTTGCTGCAAACTCAAACTGCTATCTGGGTACTTGGCAATCATCTGTAAATACTCAAGGCAGATTACAAAGGTTGGAAATTTGACTACTACACCCCTAATTTAAAAAATAGTAAAATTGTTAATTACGGATCGTTCTAAAATTCATAAGCAAAAATAAAGCCAAAAAATACCAGGAATGAATTTTATTCCAAATTAAAATTCCTACGGCCAATGGTTTTGAAAAAAGGCCAAATTTAAATTTCCTGATAGCAACCCTGTTCCAGGTGCAGGGGTCTGGAGCAAAGCGGCTCAATCTCACGATACCACTTTACGCAAGTCTAATCTGATTGGCTAATCAGATCATGTCACCGGTCACATGGATTTCTCGCCAATATTCCAGTAACTTTTTTGATTTTGAATGTGCACCTTTTTTTCCAATTATAAGCGCATGATGCTTTACGTTTTCAATGAAAAAGCGAAGCTACGATGTTCCCGCTTTGCTGAAGGCGAAGTCGCTGATGTTTTTCTAAGTTAAAAAAATTTGTCCGGTACCCACTTCAGATACCGCAGGCATCGCGTGCGCATGCGCAACCAAAAGTTCATGTGAGCTGACAAGCCAATCAGATTCGACTTGCGTAAAGTGGCACCATGGGATTGAGGCGCCTAGTGTCTGGAGTGGTGTTCTGTCAATACTCACGAGCACAACCCAGATAGCATGCACATTTGCAGCCTGTCTGATTTTTTCTGGATATTATCTCGTCATGACAAACTTGACGCGACAAATTTGCAGCGAAACTCCTGCAAAGTAACATACCATAATCGATCACCCTCCCTTGCAAAGCAAGTTTGCCGTAAAACTGATACCGCACATTTACGACTCATGACACAATGACGAAGCGAAAACTCTATTCTTCTTCTCCTGTGTGAGGTTCAAGATAGTATAGTGGTCTGCATACGCGCCTACGGATCGCGGGTTCGAATCGCGCTCTCATCTACATGTCCTTGAATCGTAAAAGTAAGTTCCATGGGAAAAATAACTCAGTATACTTCTGGTATGCGGTCAGAAGAAGAAGAAGGGGGAAGGCAGCCCCCGTCCTGTTCCGCGGTAATAAAGGGGGATTCTTTTGTAGTAACGGCTTCGAAGAGGGCAAATACCGCTGTTTACCCAATACCTTTGAATATGGCAGTACATTTGACACGGCAAGCTATCTTTTCTACTGATTTGCAATGAACTTGACACGACAAGTTCACTGCAAGTTTGTAGCATTTTGACTTCGAAGTTTGCGTTAACTTGCTGCAGTTTTGTTATGAACTTGCGATCTTGCCGTGCGGAACTTGCATAGCAAGACTGTTGCAAACTAAAATTGCTATTTGGGAAACTTGACGAACATAGAAATGAATACACTACGAATACCCCCAAAAATTCTAGACGAATGTACTTTAAGAACAGTTTTGAACACGGACAGACAGTCACACAGAAGTACAGTTAAGTGTCATTGTCGTGATGAACAGTAATAACTTTTCTAGCCAGGAACAATCGGTAATATCGGAATTTTTGTAAAAGAAAATTCGGTTTGAACGTTTTAGACAAAATCAAGTATAATTTAGGGTCCCTTAACAGACCCTAAACAATATGTAGAAAAAACATATGTTTTCATCATCAGCAATATCAACAGCAATTTTTTTTAAGTTTCTATAATTGCTCACGTTATGCGTATTAACCAGATCATTCTTTTGTCATTCAACTGAGATGTTAATTTTTCATTTGATCACTTCACATTAGTCTTATTCACATTTTAAAACAGCCCTTATTATAATCTCCAACTATTTATTTGTGTCTCAAGAATTCCGGAACACATACATCCAAATAGCATAAAATCTTTATTTATGACATCAATATTATTTTACACGTTTGAAGATTTTTCCTTATATCCGTCAAGGCAAGGCGATGCATATTCCGACGGTGTTAGAAGCGTGGGTAGGATCATCAGGCTCACCTTCTGGAAGATGGACGCAACTCAGGTGGTCGACACACACGCCAAATATGTTCAATGGGCCACCACATTGCTCCCCTACACCCTGTAAATAAAAAAAAAGCAATAAGATATGAGATACACGCAAAAAATATTTTACATCAAAAGTCTATATATAGTTAAATTGATACTATTCAACTTGCGAGGTCATCATGTTATGATCACTTTATTGCAAAATGCAATTTTGTAGCATTAATATTTCCGAAATAATGGTAAAAACAAGAGATATCACTAATTATTGAAGTTCATTACTTAATACTTATTAAGTAATGCACCTCATGATCATTTATGAACTCATGATTAGTAAGTTTTTACGCACATTTAGCTTGGCATGTTTTAAGTTTGTAAAGACGGAATTCGGTGATCGATTTTTCATTCACTTCCTGGTGTGCTAGAGTTTTGGAAATTTTGTACTCATGTGTGTTCTAGATGATCATATGCTTTTTATTATTTTCAGAACTGAATTATCAGTTAATCGATTCATTTAGTTAAATTTTGTTGTGAACCTAGTTGTGCGCTGGTGGTTACGCTGGCGGTGCACTACCTGGTAGAGAATTTGCGAAAAAATTTCAATATTCTATAATATTTAAAATGAAGAATTATAAATCAAACACTAAAAAGTCGAAAATCATCAAAACACAAAAAATTACTTTTTAATACACTAATATTTTCTTTCCAATTAGTTCCTCCCAAAATTTCTTTCGGCGAGGATATTTATTTTTACATTGACTTTAATGAAATTTATTTATTTTCTTCAACTCTTTATTAACACCTTTATAATGTACCTGTATATGTGCTGAGAACCTGTTTTTACATTAAATCAAAACTTTATTGCTGAGGAATTCTGTCACAGTAATAATTACATTTTCTTATCTTTCTTACTCGGTTAAAACTACAAATTAAATTTAAACTCAATTTAATTCCGATGAAGAGATATACAGGTTCTCAAGAGTCACGCGGTACTCTGTAAGTGTTAGTCTTTTGCCCATTGCCCTCGCAATGAGAGGCGTTATTATATGATGGTAAGACCGACAACATGCTAGGGGCCTGACCAAAGGTGTTATATTTACTTAGGCACATGCATATATCACTGCTGTTCTGCTCTACTCAACTGAAAAATGGGCCCCATTCTAAACATTTGTCCCTCAGAAGGTTTTTGTGGACTTGGTGACTTCTGCCTGAACGACGACGACTATTCAATCATTGCTGTTTGGACTATACAGCTTTATTATGCATATGGTGGATGAACATTATCTTCCTAAGAATAAATTGGTTAGTTTAAGCATGATAACCCACTACAATACTCAGATAGGTTGGCTTTGCGGCAGCCATAATACTGCCACTTCCTTTTATACAAGCACACGATAGTTGATGAAATAAATGATCTGGATCAAATGGTTTGGAAATTGTAACTGGTTTCTGTGCTCTTTGAAACTTCCTTTGTATTTTAATTTCAGTTTTCCATCCCCACTTTGTCGCGGTGAGTTTGTTTCCTAACCAGCTCTGAGTTCTAAAAAAAAGTATTCATGATACGCTCCCGTTAGCTCAAAGTTAGTTCTTAGTGTTCTTTTCTTTGTCAAAGTCACAAATCTGTTATATCGGTCTTCATTCAACGTAGAATAATTTTTCAACATATTGTGACAAAATCGTCTTGTGGGTGTACGTGAATTAAGTTCAATAAGCAGGATTAAAAAAATAAACCTCTTTATTTTACAAATATTCTAAGATAAGAAACGTAGCACAAGTATTAAAACAGCTCTTGTAAAAATTCACAATAGAGATTACCATTAAATCTCAACACAGCGCTCAAAGGCTTCTTGTTAGCTCACCAACTTGCTTGCTGATCAAAATCCAATTCCTCTTCTTGGCATGAGAATTTGCTTTTATACTTTTTCAACAGGAAGTGACTTCATTACGTAGGAAGTGAAGTAATCTCCAGAAAGTTCATGAAGCCAGTAGAAATAGGTTGAAAGTTCGAGGTCCTTCTAGAAAATTCCTTTTGTCGCCAACTTTGCCACCAAGTCGCCAAAATGGTCGTCAAATTTGTCGCCAAGGTCGCCAAATTTGTCGCCAAGATAAGGATGTCAGGGAAACGACTTTTTAGCTTTGTAACAATATACGACACTAGGTTCTCTCCTGCAGCCACAATTCACCTTTCTATGAGGTAGAATCCAGAAAAATATCGATCCAACTGTGAGTTTCTGGTCACAATAATTAAGCATTTCCATTGCTTTAATTTTTTATACCATGAAAACAAGAGATGGTATCGCAGCCGGTCAATGCATGGATAAATGGCAAAAGTTGTCGGGAACATTCAATTAGTTCAATTTTCTACATTTTATTCTTGTATTTTCTATCATTGACTTTTACCTGAACTACGCCAATATTATATAAGTGAATCTCCAAATATAAATAAAATGCAAGCATAAAAAAGATTATCGAAAAAAAGTAGATAACATATTAAGGTAGGTGGTCCATGATGCTCTTTTTTATCCCCCCCCAAAAAAAAAAGGTAAAAGAACAATAAAAGGGATGCTATTTATGGAAATATGTAGGGAAATTTAAGCTCTTTAATTGGTACTTTAATGTATGATGTGTAATTTGAAAATTGAATAGTTTTCGAGATATTTAAGAAAAACTAAAAGAAAGCTGGGTGAAATCCAAAATGGCGGTGCAAGCGGCCCCCCCCCCCCCAGGACCGGAGACTTTTACTATGTTCAACAGGAGTCCCTCGTGAACATGTGTATAAATTTGCAAAACTATGCGATTTAGTGTTTTTTTCAAACCCTTCGTTGGCTGGACTATTAACTAAGATTTTTTACTAATTCTTCCACTTTGAGACCAATTATCTCAAAAACTATTAAAACTAAAAGAAAAATAAAAGCATGAATTTGTAGGGAATTTTACGCTCTTTAATTTGTTAAATCCTATGTAGTTTGAAAATTGAATAGTTTTCTAGATATTCAAGAAAAACCAAAAGAGGGGTTGAAATCCAAGATGACGGCAAACTTTGAGACCCATTATCTCGGAAACTGTAGAAGCTTGCATGTATTTCTAGGGAATTGAACGCTTTTTAATTTTTGTATTACATGTAATTCGAAAAGTGGATAGTTTTCGAGGTATTAAAGAAAAACTACAAAGGGGGGCATGAAATCCAAGATGGTGGCGCGAGTTCTCCCCCTGGACCGGCGACTTTTAATGTGCTGAACAGGAGTCCCTCACGAACATGTGTACCAATTTTCAAAACTATTCGATTTAAGGTTTTTTTCAAACCACTCGTCGCGATGTCTGGGTAACTGCGTGGCACTCCGAAGCGTTCCCCCTCCCCCAGTGTTACTACCTCACATAAATAAATAAAACTGTACATCAGTAGGTTCAAAAAATTGTAGGCTATAACTTTTATAGGAAAGATTTTTGCATAATATGACACATAAAAAATAGAGAGCAAAAAATCAAAAGTTTTAAAGTAAAGAATCTATATGTGAAAAAAGTATACTTTTTCACATATTTTCCTAATTTTATAAAAACTATTAGGTGTAACACAAACATTAATTACGCTATTCTTGTAGCCCATTTAATAACAAACAAATCAGTAAGAATATGAAATTTGTCCGATCATTAGTTACAGAGATAATGACCGTTCCATAGATGTTGCGATTTTGAACCTTTGAGGGGTGGAGTGGAAGTTCCTTGTAAAAGGGCTCCTCTTGTAGGGGGTCTATCAATGGTGTAAATTTCAGGTTTACGTACATTTTTTTCCATTTCAAGACCTTCATTGACTGGGCTGATATATGATAGCATGGCATCTTATAGACAGGGAGAGAAACCATGTCGGAGTAACACGGAAGTCCAGAGTACAGGTTAAAATTTCTTCCTCGTTATATGGCCACGGTTCAGAGCTATGAAGTCTGTTCCAAAATAGCTTTCCTATGAGCGAGTTTCCTGTTTTGTTTACTTACATAAAAAACCTTGATTTTATTTGCATTACTTTTGAACTTCCGCTTTGAAGACATTGCACCGGAATTACGTAGTTACGGCATTTTAATGTATATAAACAAAATGGAAAACTCGTCCATAGCTTTTAAACGGAATGCTAATAAAACAAATCGAATCCATCTAAAATACACCAAAATAATGTATAGAATAATTGTTTCCATAAGCAGAAAATTATTCTTTGCATCTTATAAAAGCTACATTATCGAAAATGAAATGTTAATTAACTTTAGAAATTAATTTAATGTGCCCTTATTCTTCGCTACCATAATAAAAAAGTTTCATTAAATTTCTCAAAATGTTTATATAACTTCTTACTACTTCTATTGAACGTGGTAAAACTGACTAAACGATAACAATTTTGATCAAGAATTTCTCGATCATTTAAAATAATTCTCGATTGCTGACATGCTCTTATTTCATTTACACTCATGATTCTCATTCTTAGCTGAACTTAAGTGGTCTGACATCATTGGTAGGCTTCTATGAACTTTTGGAACCTTAGCAAAAAAAGAAGAATATGGAGGCCTTTCTATGAGGGTGCCTTTTTTTTTTTTCTCTTGACCGAATTCGATCGGCAATTTTTCTAGTCCATCTCCTGATGGCAATTTTACTTAATTTTTAAGCAGATTGAAACGAACTTGGGAGTGCAAATTTTTTGAACTAGGGGATAACAGCCTTTTTTGCTAAAAAACCTGAACATCATATCTCTCGGATATACAATTCAAGTCAAGTCAACCTTAACAAACATGCAACATAGTGGAAACTAGGGAGACATGACTCAAGATGATTTTCTCGAACTGTGAGAGAGTTGGTCATTTGTTAGCTTTATCCCTATTTAGCCTTTGGTCATACGGTGTACCGGAAAGGATTTACATTCCAATCTGAAAACCGTTGCAATGGCGTGTAAGTGAATGTATTCTGGAAGTTCGGAAGTAAATTTTTCTTTTTTCATTCTTCTGGAGTTTTCAAATTTTAAAAAAATTAAAAATCAAGCTATAATTTGATATATAATCGTATATAGTATTTTTATTCTAAGTGGTTTAATCATTAAATTATTTAGAAAGAGTGAAATTAGTTTATTTGACCCTAATCCAGCGGTGGGGAGCCTTTTCGCTTTGAAAGGCGTCGTTAAATTTCGGCAGCTGGCGAAAAGGTCTCACGAGCAAAATCTTAAAGATTATTGTTCTGTAATTATTATTATATTACAGCCAGGTATATTATATCAATGAAAATTGTAAATAACTGGTAAGACCGTAGAAGAAACTCAAAGAGACCGCATGGGGCCTTAAGCCTCAGGTTCCCCACATCTGCCCTAGTCAGTTAAGGAGACTTGACATTACTAAAAAATCTTCGAAATAAGTGTTTACATAAGTACATTTTGTTATTTCTGCAGCTTCGTTGTTTTCAACTGTCTGAAGTACCACATCAGAAGTTGGGATCAACATTCTGATTCTATGGAGTTGAAAGAATGACAATTCAAACACTCAAGCTGGATGATTGTACAAGCAACCCTTCGCCTTGATTGTTGACGCAATTTCAAGTGTTTTTGTTATTTGAGTTTTTATATGAACAATTATTTAAATCTTGTTTTTAAATATTGATTTAAAGAATAATATTTCTTTTTACTAGGAAATTTTAAAGAATTTAAAAATTTCTTTCTCAAAATCGAGATCTTTCTCTCCATTATACGTGACTTGATCCTAGATAATTTCATGAAATTTATTTACTTTATGCTTCAGTGAGAATCAACTTAGCATGAGTGCATTCCTCTTCCTTAAAAATGAACTATTTCATGATGCTAGCAAACAAAATATTCGGGAAATATTGAAAGAAGGTTAAAACTAGACTCAAGTGTTCCTTACTGTCCTACACTGGAACTCCACAAATAAGCTTTTAGATAATATCAAGTAAATGCCTTTTAAACCGCTAACTAAGATTATAAGCAACAATGAGGGACTCGTATAAAACCACACTTATAACCCATTAAGTGTCTTACTGAAGAATACAAATATGTTATGTGCTGCAAAATGAAAATGGAAAAAGAATTATATTTGGAGCAAAAACACCTTCATCTGGATCCGTCTGTTTTAAGTTAGATATCAAATAAAATCTGTAAAATGTAACATTACCCAAAAGAAATCACTCAAGAATCTTTTAAATTGGAAGCCAGTATTAATTAAATTCCATCAAAACAATGGATTGCTGAAAGATTAAGTTAATTTTTATTGATATACGCCATGAAAAGCTTCAAGAGAAAAGATAAAAATAAGGCTGTAATACTGGTCCTAATTTAATAATATTTTAAGAAAGCAACAATTCATTTCTTTTCATTATCGCTTTTTATAAAACGTGTAGACGCTTAAATCTCTTAAAATTTATATCAATTTATTCATAGATACACTATCAATTTATAAAACAGACTTGCATACAAAAGTATTACATACATTAAAAATAAAATTACCCTGTAGCATACTGGACAGCATTTACAAAGATCAGATGTTTTGCCTCTTCGACATGGTCCCGGATCTTTACATGCTTGCAAATCGCAATCTGGACAGTTGAGAGCGAAACAGCTGAAACGGTGTTTTGATTAGTTGTAACAGCTTCATAGCATAAGTACATTTTTCAATCTATTGAAATAAAAAAGTGTTTTTTTATGTTCATCAAAAAATTGTGATAACGATTTGGAAAAAAAAACTTTCAGCTAATTTTATTCTATGCTTATTTTGGTTTCCAGCACAGCTATGATTTACGAAGACGGTCTCGAAAATCCATCGATCGTTTCGGCTTAGGTGCACTTTTTATGTTTATTTTAGTATCAAATTTTGATAACGACAAAGCCTGCGTGCTTGAGTACGAGGGCCGTTTCTAAGTAAGTACCGTTTTGAAATTAAAAACATAAAAATGTACTTTTTTTTATCAATTTTATTTTTACATGAAAGCCTGCACTTTAATCTACTTTTCAACATAATTTCCACCAATATTAAGGCATTTGTCGTATTCTACAACCCGCTTTTGAATTCCATCCTCATAGAAATCTGCCGCCTACCCATGGTGAGCACAACTTACGATACTTAAGTGTTCTGTCACAATTCCATAAAGAACACTTCTTGAAACTTGAGGAAACTCATTAGATAAAGATGAAATCGTAAAGAGTCTGTTCTCTTGAACTTTTCCATCAACTTTCTGCAATAAGTCTTCAGTAATGACAGAAGATCGCCTGGTTCTTTCCTCATTATGCACATTCGTGCATCCAACTTTAAATGCTGTAACCCATTTTCTCATCATTCCTTCACTCATAATGTTTTCCTCATACACTTCACTGATCTGCCGATGAATTTCAGTCGCTTTCAGATCTTTTGCATTAAGAAAACAAATGACAAAGTGTATTTCACAGTCGGCGGAATTTTCAACTGACTGAGGCATTTTACATACAAACAGACTTAAATACAGTCGAAATCTAGCGTAATGGCGTCTCTGACTGGCCAGCAGATGATACTCAACGCGCATGCGCGGAACGTCAGCCACAGCTCTGCAGCGATCGAATTTCAAAAGGTTACTTACTTAAAAAAACATACCTCATATCATATCTGAAAGAAGAAAGATCTTTGGCAGCAGTTGGAGAGTTTCAAATTTTAAAAGATCAAAGTACCACCATCATTCCATGAACATGGAACTACTGGAACTGCAACCTATACTATCCAAATCATGCTGCATGTGGCTTAACGTTAACTAGAGCTGGTATTAAATATGTCTTATTAACAAAAATATCTCGTTGAATACTTTGAAAGGGAGGATATTGTCAGAATTGATTTTGCAATGACACGGGAAATAGAATGATTATTCATTTCTTAAAAGTTTTCAGGAAGCTCATTTCATATCGCTGTTAAGATTATTCTCTCCGATACTGCGCATTAGAAACAATGGGACATGTAAACATTCCAATATATGGTATACGCTCCATTACATATTTATAACACTAGTTAGTAATGGAAAGCTTTTATTTAACTTGCCTTCGTTCAGGTTCGTAAATTTCATGTTTGTAATGATGGAATTGTGTAATCGGTTTTTTGCTCACTTCCTGATAAAGTTCTGAAATTTTCTGTAGTGTGTATAAACCCATTGGCAATACAACATTTGAATGTTTTCAGAACATAAATGTCAGTTATTATAATAATTTTAATTAAAATATAATTCCGTACGAGAGTCTCTATTTGATAGTGAATTTGAAAAAAAATGATTACAAGATTCTAAGATATTTATAATAATGAATTATGAATTATATTAATGATTAAAAAATAGAAAATAATAAAAATAAAAGATTTAAAAAACCAGCTTTTATTAGTGTCCTTAAAAGTAGAAAATATTTTTTTAATCAAAATTTTAGAGGTTTTTTTCTGGAATTTGTCATTTCACTGCTTTTAGTTTTAACTCATCTTAAAAATTTTAAACCAATGAAATTTTTACTTACTTTAAAATTAAGCCAAAAGTGATTGCAAGACAGACAGTTTCCCTCATGTTTGCTGAAAAATAAGAAAGCTACTTTCCAAATAATGCTTTAAAAGCAGGTGTGTCTGAAAAGGTTTAGGAATTTTCAGTGCTAGCTCACTTCTTACAACAAACGTTTCTTTACAAGTTTTTCATAACCAAAAAATATTTGTCTTGCGATTTATTATCGTTTCGTCAAGATTGTGTTCTCAGTTGTTTATAACGATATTGCTGAAAGCCAACGCTACATTATTCATATTTTAATATGCCAGCATTTTTGTTTTTTAGTACATTTTTTGATAGCAAGCTATTTTTGTGCTTTGCTTTTCTTATTCAACAGTGAAATTTTTTCTTAATTTTCTGCTTACTGCAGTCATGCATTGCTGAATGCCCAAAAGTGTTGAGATCTTATCTAATCTAATGCTAATCTAAGGTGCCGTTGAGTCAGAACTTAAATGTCTTAATCGCTGTCTGAAAGTATCTGTGATGTAAGTCATAGAGAGAGCTCGAGCTCGGATATAACTTTTCTTTTCTACGAATAGATGTTTAATTGCATCTATTAATACTTTATGTTCTTTCATGAGTAGCCTTATTCTTGACTGAACCGAAAGACTAAACTTATTCAGTAACCATTTTTAAAAAATACACGTCTACAAATTACATGATCTTGGCATTTATTTTGAAGTTAGTGATGAGTAACACTATTTAATACCTTTGCTCTTAATGTTAAGGATGGATCTCATGTCTTAATTATTCCTCGTCTTCTGTGCTGATAGTTTACTCAAACTTTATCTTCAGTCTCATCAGAAATATGAACTGGGATAATGATTCAGTTTATATTATCGTCATTGATAACTAACAATGACGATAATATAAACATCATACCACTTTCTTCCATGCGTGAATTTCTAACTTTAATAAATGCAGCTGATTGTTTTTATCTCAAGTCTTTTCATGATGAAAACAGTCTGCATTGGTTCTTTTTCTTCATTTTCGGACATCTAGCAGTTATTCAGGTCAGTTTTGAATTTCTCTTTAACTGAAGTTTCGATGAAATATGAGTCTGGAGGAATCAACTAGTGTAAACTAGTGAAATGATTAATTTTACCAAAACGTACAAAGTGGATTGGTTTTTTCGTCCAATTTGGGGATTTTTTCGGAGATCGTTCTTATTGCGAGGGAAAATTAAAGAGCAGCAGTAAGAGTTTTGCAAAAATATCACGGCTTAAGTAACTGAGAAAGCCCTTGATATATGTACAAGAATGTTGTTTGAATCCCAGGAATATATTTGCTAATATGCATTCGCAATTGATAGTTGTTCGGCATCCAATTGCTTTATTTTTTCTTTTAATACTAACGTAGTTTTGTGTCCTGCATGCTTTATCCTATTACTTTTATATTCTATTATTTTATTTTGTTTTAATTCGAAATTAGAGTATATTGTGTATCTTTGTTTCTCTGCATGTTTAATTTTATCACCTTCGCAAGGCCGTGCTACTGGTTTGTTTACTTGTCAACTTATGATTCTGCTCTCATCGGAAAAGAATATGGATGCCTTTTTAGGAGGGTGCCATTTTTTTTTCTTTTGCCCGAATCAGAACGGCAATTTTTCTAGTCCATCTCCTGATGGCAATTTTACTTAATTTTTAAGCAGATTGAAACGAACTTTGGAGTGAATATTTTTTTAACTAGGGGATAACAGCCTTTGTTGCTAAAAATCCTCAAACCTCGTATCTCTCGGAGATACAATTCAAGCCAAGTCAAGTCTGCTCGCATCACCACCACTGACCGGATGCTCATTACCCGCTCAGACGGGCCACATTATATTATTTTACTTGAGCATTGTCTCCGCCTTGGAGACACATTTGCTCTTTAATGCAACTTGCAGTCTACCTCAATTCTTTCTTCCCAATGAATTGTAACCGCATCCTACAAATTGTGGTAGGTGTTTCTAAGAAACTGTATATATCTTGCATAATTGTGAATACAGAACTTTATGATATTCAAACAGTATTCCGTCATTCTTAAATTCAAACAACACCAAAGTTTTAAGCAATCTTCAGAACAATTACGCATTCCAGCACTAGCTTCTAGGATGGTTTGGAATTCGTGATCTTCGGAAGAATTAACGCACCGCAATTGCAACAATAGTGAACTTGGTGTAAATAACTGACTGTAAATTAAATTATTTTAATCCAATGAACCCGAGTCAACATTTGCGCTCCCTTTTTTCCAGTGAAAGACGGTACGCGGCGTAACACTATGTTTTTGGCTCTTGGATAGATATAGTGAGCTTAGAACCGTTGCCATAATCTTTTCTGCTAAAACAATGACATATTTACAGTACGAATTTGATAAAAATGAAGAGGCTTTAAAAACACAAATGTGAAAACAAACAGAATTTTCAAACTGTATTGAGTTCCTTTGGAAACAAACATTCTTGAATTCAATAAATGAAATTAAAAAAATAATGAATATCATTTTCAAGTAGCTTCTTTTGTTCTTGCTTCTTGAAGCATCTTCTATCAAATGAAGAAAAGAATTTAACGTCAATATCATGAACCATGGTTAATTCATTTATTTATAAATAAATTTCATTATTATGACATGTTTGAAGTTTTATATTGATATACGATTGGCAAGTATATATATTTGTATGACACACAGAACAATTTTTAACTGACTTTGACACTTCTATATTTGCGCATATATCATTGGAAATAAAACGAATATCTGTTATCAGAGAAATTAAAAAATATTTTTATTTCATTAAATGTTTATGTGCACAGCATTTTACTACTAACTGTGCTGTATAAACGGGGTATTCCCTTGTAAAAATGACTTTTCACTGCCTTGTGTACATCATAACTGTTATGGCCGTACATGTATTTATTTTCAGTTTAATTTCTTTTTGCAAAATGAAAGATATCGAATGTGGTAAACGAGCATTCGAATCTACATTAGATACAGCAACATTGGTTTCATGAAAGGATGTTTGGCAAAGGGTTAGTATGAGTTCTTTA
>BGPR01026205.1:0-15582 GCA_013235015.1 Araneus ventricosus | reverse complement strand
GGGGCAGTTAATTATTTGATAAAGTTACCAATTAAACATCTAGGGTCACTGAGAAGATATTAAATGAATTTCAAGATGCAAAATGTCTACTTTACGCTAAAACAAGCAAAAGGAACCGCAAAGTATTATGGAAAAAGAGGAAGGTATGATATCGAACTGTAATGCGGTATTTCTTGATCTTTCTGCATGGAATATCCAATATTCTCATGAAAATACTAATCTGCATAAAATAAAAGTAGTTTAATGAAGAAATTACGATAACAAACAAAAATGCTGAATAAAATCATCGATAAAAATGAAGTATGCCAAAAAAGATCATCCTTCAATGTAACTTACACAGCTGAAAAGTTTTGACAGCAAACTAATGAACAATATTACTCATTGGAATTTTTAACATATTACTCAACTTAACATATTACTACCTGTAGAAATGAATTATACTATTAGAAAAATATTTCTTTTTGTTTTATAATGATTTTCATGCTAAATTTTTTGCACAAAAGTCAATCTGTATCGTTATAACGACGTTTGCAATATTTTCATGAAAAACTATAAATTTATTCCGCAAACGAGCTTCATACAGAAAAGATTTTACAACCAATTAATTGAAGGGAAAAATATATCTTATCTTTAGTAAAAAATTTTCTTTCTGAAGATAATTTCTAACCTGAATGAAAGTGTTTAAGATCTAAACCCATTTCGACTTAACTTTGAAGGCAGAACTCTTTGAAAACTTCATTCTAAATCTGACTAAAGCATTTGTCTTAATTTTTTTATCTGTGTTTCTAAAATATTTCAAATATGCTTTAAAAAGTTTTGAGAATATCATTTTTGATTCTTTGTTTGATTCTAAGCTCATTGGACATCAGAATAAAGTACATAAAAGAATGATCACTTCGATTATATTTCTTTCTGGAATAATCATAAGTTTTGGTTTCATGAGTTTTGAAACAATATTTGATGCGTCTAGGAACAAAATTTGATGTTGAAAGCAGAAGATTTGAGATTTGGTTTAAAACAATTTGAGTAAAATTCTTCAGCATTAAAAGAATGCTTTTTTTCTCTAGAAGATAAAAATATAAATTATGGGAAGTTTTAATTGTGATAGAGGTAAAAATGCAATAATATTAACAAAAAACGAATGATAAAGAACGAGGGAGGAAGAGTCCTTCATCCATGCAGATTCAAAATTAGAATAGGTTTTCTGTCGAGGAAAAGCGACTTTAAGGTCTAAATTGGAATTTTCCTCTAAGGCTTGAACCTATTCAGGAACAAACTGGAAAGAAAAACATTTATCCACAAAGAAAAAATTCAAAACAGTCTTTTAAACATAGTATGAAAAAAGAAGCTTAAAATGTCTTACCTGTCTAGTTGTGGAATGGAAAAAAACGATGCTCAAAAGTGAACATTGTTTATAGGTGTGTGCGCCTATCTCCATCTGGTGAGGGATACACTAACTGAAAACCTAATATTTTTTGTTATTTTACATAAATTTTTTTATAGTTTTTATTTTGTTTTTAAGCATTTTAAAATTTTTTTAATTATTTTTATGCATTTTACCTCGCGAGTACCAAATAAATTGCTTCTATTATTGTTGTTTTGTCTTTTTTAGATACTTTTCTATTTTTCCTATCCTTTTTTCTCGAAAAATTTGAAAAGAATTAAATCTTTTAAATCCCAACACATTATGTCACAGAACTCTGAAAAAATATTATTAAGTAAGTATTTCAACTTCTGCAAATATATAAAAAGATATTCTTCTCAAACTGGCCTTCTAACACAAAGGCGTGATAAGTAGGTTGTATTTACTCTTTTAAAATGTATGCAACTTATTTTGTTCAATATCTTTTATCTGACATCAACTTTATCAGTATATAAAAACAGAGAAAATAAGGTCTTGCGAAAGATAGAAATATTATATCAAAGTTCAATAAAAGAAAATTTATTCTAATGTATAAAATTTTACGTTTCACGATTTAGGTAGTAAAATGCCTTTGATCTCGAAAAATATTAGAGATAAGTGCAGAGTCGGTGAAAATCTCTAGCATAAAGCGCTATCTTCAAATGGATATTTTCGTACCCATTCCTACTAAACCAATGTTTATCGTTTGAATATAAAAGAGAGAAGTAATAATTTCTCTTTTTTCACTCTTAGATGGAGTTAATAAATCTTTACGAGAGGGATTTGGAAATCCACAGAGATCTCGAGGGGAAAAAGGGAAAAATAGGGATCTAGAGGGAAAATGAAATCGTAAGAAGATTTGCACGACTGGATGTAATTCACAGATTTATTTAAATTAATGTCATTAATATCTTTGAAAGTTAAAAAAGAAAGTCATTTATGTGTGTGTACTTAAATGTAGAAGTTTTTTCCATGATTTTTTTACATTTAAGTAGAAATTACGACTTAATCGGCTCATTTATTTAGCTGCAAAAAAATCGTAAAATTAAAACATTTAATTGAAACAAAAATATCTGAAATAGTAATGGTAATATTCTTTTTCAATTATAAAAAAAATTTGATATCGCATCTACTTTTTTCATCTGTAACTCTGCAAGTTCATTTCGTAGCATTTTGGTTTGGTTTTTTATAACTTATGCAGCAATAATTTGAATCTCTAGATTTTTTAAATCAAAACCAACTCATGATTTAAAGGATGACTAAATATATTTTGGATGAGAATTGAATTTTATCAATACATAAAATGTATATTTATTCTTTTAAAAAACAATCTTTATTTGATTCTGGTTGAAAGAAGGATCATAAGTATGTCGGGTTACTTTTAAATATTTAATTGGAGAACAGGTCACGAATAATGCACAGTGGATAATTTTTCTCTTTTTTAAGATATAGTAATACTGAATTAAATCTGAATTATTTAAATTTTGAAAATGAAAAGAATTTGGGAGTTTATATGTTTAATCAATATACTTATTTGAGTTGTATTCACTAATTTTAAATTTCCGGCTTTTTTAACAAAGGATTTAGTTGAGTTTGATCAGAACCATTTTTAAATATTGCTTTGTTTTATCAATTAAAATTATAATTCGTGAATATATTTCATCATTATGAACGGTTCTTCATTTATGCTGTTCGAAAGAAAATTTTTTCACATACAAAATAATGTCGCATAAGTGCGTCATTATTGATAATAATGAACGCAAATGAGCCTTGCGTATATGTCGTCTAGGATAACGTCATGTTAAAGTCAAAAGTCATAATTATCTACAATTATACCGAATAGGTTTAGAAATTACGAATAATTTCTTACTTGTGTAACTTACTGCTAATTGTATATTACAAATTTTCTTTCGTAATATTGAGTTCATGATGCAAGCTTATGAATTTTAAGTAATAATTTCCAAAATTAGTGTATGAGAGCGAAATTGCCATTTTACGCATTAATGGTTAATTAACTTTAAGCTTTTGGAAATTAATTCACAAAATGTTAAGAGAAAAATTCTTATCATTAAAACTGCAAAAATTTTGATAAAGTTAAGAATCTGTGAGGATAAGTTAGTTTTGAAAAACATTTCAAATTTTACTCCTATATTGTGAGAATTGTCAATTTACTCATCAATTAAAAAGGTTTTGGATTCAGCTGGTTTGTATAACTTCAAATATTGCGTTTTATACCATGGTTATGCTCTTAGTTAGTTGCCCTTGGATATTAATTTGAAATAAATTGAAAAGTTACTACATTGATTGAAAAAAATATAAATATAGCACATTAAAATCGATAGAAAAGGGATGGACATTCGAATTCTAATTGTGTGTGTGTGTCATTTAATCACATTCCTGGCGACTAACGAAGACCTAATTAAAAGTCAAAATACAACACCGTCACATACTCCAGCCTAGAAATAGATACTTCCAAGCATTCACCTCCTAAAACCAGAAGTTCGATGAATACCTAGTTGAGCGGAAAAGCACACTAGCTTAAAAACAGCAACCAGCCACCACCAATTCTTCCGAATTTCATTCGAAAAATTCACCCTTCACATCACTGCCAACCCTTGAGTAACAATTCCAGCGATCCCTCAGTATAAACAACAAGACAGAACAAAAAAAACAGTCCCATGATTTTTAGGATGGTTCCGACAATTTTCATGAAAATAACCGGTGGTAATACGTTATTTAATTCTCCTTTCTCGTCGCATCGAACACCACTGTCAGCCCTGAATCATGGAACTGCAACTCTATGAAAAAATGTAACTGAAGGTAACATTCAAATATGATAACTCCTCTTGTAAATATTTTATAATGTACTCGGACTGTAACCTTCTATGTGTTTTTCATGTTATTCTTATTTGTTCATGCTTTGTTGTTTGCTTTTGCTTTACAATAAAGTTTCACGCATACTCAGCCAATGTTACTTGAAATACATGAAAGTAAGTTTTCCAATCCATAACTAATTTTTAACAGACGCAGAGCGCATGTCACGCCGATATGTTTAAGGCAGAAAGAGAAAGATGGCAACATGTCCAAACTTTAAACAGTTTGTTTCTATTTCTTGTTCTTAGCCAGACTTACACATCACACAAACATGAGAACATTTGACTCACGATGAAAAATTAAGCATGCACCAAACTCATATATATTGCGAATTTTAAGTAGAATCTAGTCAATCTCACAATTCTCCAATCCCGAAGTCGAAACTCTGCAAAAGAGCTATTACGGATTGTTTTTAAAGTCAAAAAATGAGTTATGAGCGAATGTTTAATGTATTTAAGGGTCACGAGCTTCCTATATTTGCCACATTTAGTTTTGAATTTTGGCTTTATTTTTGTAGTTTAACTTTTATAACCATTTAATAGAAAAGGGGCAATTAGGTTTGTTAAAAAAATAATACGCTAATTCATATGCCTTAAGAACGGAAAGAATCTAGTTTTCATTTCTAAAATGTCATCAATCAAATTGTTTATTTTTCTTCATTTATTAGAAAATAATAGCAATATCAGAATAGAATCTGCATTTAATAAGCATTTTATTTAATACATCCGAAAAAATATCATAAAATATTGTAATGATATATTAGTAAATAATTAATGACGTAAATCCATGTAATAAGATCTTTTTAATGAAAACGTGTTTTTGCTAAAGAATATTTGAACGAACGTTTTTGCTACAGAATATTTGAAAGATCGATTTTGCTAAAGAATATTTGAAAGACCTTTTTTGCTAAAGAATATCTGAAAGAACGTTTTTGCAAAGGAATATTTGAAAGAACGTTTATTCTAAAGAATATTTAAAAGAACGTTTTTGCTAAAGAATATTTGAAAGAACGTTCTTCTAAAGCTCGAAAAATTTCGTTACATTTATTAATGACGAATTGAATCGCTGCTGAAAAGAAGTATCTGCTACACTTAAAACATATGATTGTAATTTATTTCTTATGATGCCATACTCAATTCACAATTCATATTAAAATCAAGTATTTTAGTCAAAGTCTTTAGTTTTTAAATCATGAATTAGTGTTATTTTTAAAGCAATTATATTCACTTTTAATATACAACCTCAGAGAAATACTTTGAAACTAAAATTTTGATTGCAATCTTCAGAAGATTTAAACTATATTAAGCAAGATATCAAGAAATGAGGATTCACTGTAAGGTTCTGTAATTGTAAGTTTTTTCGTTTAATATACTTTGAGAAGAGTAAAAATACATAATAAAAATATGAAACTGTATATATATTATGAGTAATTTCAACTTTTTAAAGTGGGTTTTAAAATGCTCCCATGCACAGAAGGCTTAGCAAGAGATGAGAAAATTTTTAATCCCTATAACCCCCAAGATGTTAAAATGATGAAAACGAAAACACTCCAAAAATTATAAAAAAACAAATTTCATTATTTTTATCTCCTTTAAGATTGGTAAGGTTTTTAATATAATGGTAAATTATATATGTTCAGTTGCAATTTTTTATCGAGAATTAAAATTTCAGAGGAATATTTTATCAACAAAAAGAACTAGAAAATTTTCCTCCTTAAAAGGCTAAAGAGAAAATTCATTTCGTTAACATACATGTTTTAATTGGAGATAATTAACAGCGTAATTTTGCTAATTATGATAATGAGATCCTTTGCTTATTGACGGAAATTATTATGCCTCCAATACAGTATTCTCCATTCAATAAATCATGAGGATTCATTAAAAGGAATCCTTTCAATACCAAGCTTAGAAAAGTATTTCTAATTATGTTTAAGGCCTTTAAAAGCTACTAAAATCTCCTTAACCCTTTGCGGCGCAAGGCATTAAATTTTTGAAATATGATGAAAAAACATCATGAATGGGTTTAATTTATTGTCTAGACATAGAATCAACATTTTTTTTAAAAAATAAACTTGCTTCATTCCATATGAGAATCCCCTTAGATACAGCCATCTTGATACACTCAAAAAATATTGTTTAATCTTACAGAAAATCATAAATTAAAATTTCAAGACTTTTGGAGGAAAATTTTCGAGTTAATTTGCTAAAATTGTACACTTACAGAACTGAAAAAATTTCTTATTTCTGAGTTAAGGAATTTTCTCAAACTTTATCTCTAATAATTCCTATTCCGACACGAAATTTCATAAGGCTGCTGTATACATTCTAAAAGGAGTGCTATTATCCCTATCCTAAACCTATTATTTTCCATTTAAAGTTGAATTTAACGGTTGAGAAGCGAGTGAAATTAGGTGTGCCATCAGTTGGCACACTGCGCCGCAAAGGGTTAACACTTTTTTTTTTTATTTTTGGGCCATATTTTAGAATATTAGCATCGTATTAATCTTCAAAACAAATAAAGTGTTGTTTGCAAAATTTTTATTCAATTGCATATTAATGTTATTAGAATAAAATTGATTTTAAATTATTATAGAGCTGACTGAGTTATTTCAAAATAGTGAAGCTGTGTACATAGAAAAAAGAGAAAGTTTTCTTTTCTGCAATCTTCTGTAAGCAAACGAATCTATTGGTAAAATATTTGCAAATGAAAATATTTAGTTTTAATTCTTATCTTCCAAAAATTATGCGCACGACTTTCCAAATTAGAAAGTCGAAGAATATCGTACTGAATTATAATATTCTATCACATATACTTTCACAGTAAATGAATTGTTGGTGATTAAGATGCACATTTCTTTTATTGAAATAAAATTAATCTGAAAATGCTACAGAGGATTTGTATTCTGAAGAAATTCGGAATAATTATATTTCTATGTGTTTCCGACAGTAACACTACTTAAAGAACTTACATTCTATGAAAAAAATTTCTTTTAACCCTTCAACCGGCTGAAACGTAGAAAGTCGCTCTCTGATGACTAATCTAAAACCGGCTCCGTCGTAGAAAGTCGTTTTTCGATTATTACTCTTAAACCGGCTCCGGCGTAGAAAGTTGCTCTCTGTTTATTACCCGAAAACCGGCTCCGCAACATTTGTGTTCACCATTTCGCTACAGAGAGGCCGTTTTCAAAGCATTCAGCTGAAATATTTTTGCCGTTCAAAGGGTTAATTATATACTTTTTTAATGAAATAAAATTATAGAAAATTATTATTTTTAATTAATTATTTTTAATTAATCTCTTTTCGAATATCTCGCAGCTTTTCTTTTCTAAATTTGAAATCGCACATGAAGTAATATGAATCATGCAAACAAAGTTAGTGAAACCCAAATGTGATGATAAAAATCCACTTTGAATTTTTGCATATTATTTTTAACTCAAAAACTTTTATGAAATAAAATAAATTGGATTAAACCCTCTTTCAAAAAAATGAAAAAGAAAAAGTATATTATTCATTAAATGAACAGCCAAATTAGCAAAAAAAAAGAATAAAAACAATAAAATAATAGGAATTTGTTTTATAATCGTATTATTGAATATAAAACTTATAAAATCCTTTCTTCTTATTTTTTTCTTAAAATGATACTTTGATAATTTAATGATACTTTAATGATAACGATTAATAATGATACTCTAATAAATGATACTTTAGGAATTTTCCTTCAATAAAATTACAACAATCAGTGAATTACGCATTGAATGGAAATTTCATGTTAATTGTCATAAGCTTTGAACATTAACAACAATTTCTCAAATATTATTCACATAACCATAGGGATGGACTAATATTATCTATTATAGAAGATAATTCTGATTCAGCTGCTTAACTATTCTTAAACCTTTCTCCTAAACAGTTAGAAATTGTGCATGGCATCCCGATAGGGCTAAACCCCTCTTGAGCAATATATTTTGGTGTTTTATGACCAACATTAAAACACAGTTTGTCAAAATCCTTATCGGGTATGAAAAAGCTTCTTGGTCTGAATTTCCGAACACAGTCGGGATTCATATACAGGAGAAGATAGATAAAATGGTATTATTAAAGAGCTATTTTTCTGAAGAAGAACGGACGTTGAGTCCCATGTAGTCACAACTGAAAAAAGTTAATTCGCAATTCTTTATAGCTACCTCTCAAAAATTGTTAACTGTTAATTCTTTATTTATTTTAACAGATAACAAACAGATATTCAACAAATCAAATTTCTTTATAAAGATATATGCGTACAGGACTGCCTCTCCGCCACGATAACTGTCGCCGCCAAAATATCTAGTTTACGGCGGTCGCTATGGAAACAGGTTATAGTAGGAAGAATCCATTTCTAGTAGGTAGAAGTGGATCCAAATGTGCTACATTGGCGCATTTAGCGCCAAATGGGCTATGTATGGTAGCCGAGAAGACGAATGATTAACTACTCTTTTTACCACCGCGAACTGGCGCCAAGAATAAAATAAAACTCCGACTTCCGTCGGATTCCTCCTATTCGAAATGGATTTTCCCCAGCATAATCAGTTGCTATAGCGACTGCCGTAAACTATACATTTTGGCGGCCGCAGTTCTCGCGGCACACAGACAGTACTGGTGACTAGTACTGGTTGATTATGTCATATACTCACCAGAAATTAATCACACCGCTTATTGTAGTCTACCTATCTGTTTTGGTTATATTTAACCTAATCCATCTATATTTGCCTTTATATGTGAATAAAGCGAAATCAATTGTTTCGCCCATATGGATACATATATGAGGATTACCATTTCAAGAACTTCCGTTAGCAAGGGTCTAGGTACTAATGCAGATGTTTACGCTTGAATTATAATAGTTCTGTTTATGTAAAAATGAGACCTATTGCAGTTTCTTGAGCAAATCTCATACATGACTCTATATTATTATTGATTAAACACGGACTGCAAATAAAAGTAAAGTCATCAACAACTATATAATAATGTTTCAAATGAAACCAAATTTTCGAAAATGAATTTACTCTATTATATCAGCAACCAGCGGACGTAGTCTCCCCTACACATTCTCGTATACTTTCTCAAAAAGGTCCTGTTTCCCCTCCCCCTGTGTGGATAAAAAAATTCGAACCTACTCTAACCCAGAATCAAATCCAGAAAGTTTATCATTGTAGATTGTAGTGATTGTAAAATATTTGGGTAAAGAATCAAATTCAAAGAGATGTGTGCGGATTAAAACCCTTATAACACACACTTCCACTCTTACCGGCTCAAGAACAGAGTGACGTAATCCTTCCGCGTAACAGAGATTGCTACCAGTACGCATGTATGGAGAATCGGATTAGAAAAATTAATTATGCAATTTGAACGCCTTTTTTCGACCGATTGAAACGAAATTTTAGCACAGATCTATAATTAATGTTAGAACCATCATACTAATTTTTATTACTTTCTCGTATACGAAGTATAGAAAGAGAAAGTATTGAAATCGTCAAAAAATTCGAACTCGAGATTTTGTCGAATCTCCACGTTTTAGACCTCCCTGAGTCCAAAAAACACAATTTTGGAATCATGTCTGTCTGTGAACACGATAACTCGATAACTATTAGAGCTACGGGGATGAAATTTGGTATGTGGTCTTTAAGCATAATTTGTAGGTTTCTATCAAATTTTGGAAAAAATCCGTCAACGGGAAATCTGTCTGTCTGTATGTTCGAGGTCATGCGAACTCTATAACTCAAAAACTTGAAAAGCCAGATGGATAAAATTTTATACACAGTTTTATCGTCATGAATGTAGGTCCGTATAAAATTTTGGGCCAAATCCGTCAAAGGGTTGACTGTCTGTAGGTCCGTATAATTTACTTTTGAAGAGAATCCGTTATCTCCACGCGCATGCGTACTGGAAGAACGGAGAGGAATTTCATTACGGAGTAGCGAATTGCGTCAGTTTGTCCTTGAGCCGGTAAGAGAGGAAAATCGTTACGCATCTCTTTGAATTTCATTCTTTGCCTAGATATTTTTCAATCACTATAATGAAAAACCTTCTGATAGTCATTGGATTCTGGGTAACAATAGGTTCGAATTTTTTTAGGCACGCGGTAGAAGGGGAAACGGCACCTTTTCGGGGAAGTATACGAGAAAGTTCAGGGGAGAACACTCCCGCTGGTTGTGTTTTTACTTTCTCGTATATGAAGTATACAAAGAGAAAGTATTGTAATCGCCAAAAAATTCGAACTCGAGATTTTGACGAATCTCCACATTTTAGACCTCCCTGAGACCGAAAAACACAATTTTGGAATCATGTCTGTCTGTGCGTCTGCCTGTGAACACGATAACTCGAAAACTATTAGAGCTATAGGGATGAAATTTGGTATGTGGTATTTAAACATAATTTGCAGGTTTCTAACAAATTTTGGAGAAAATCCATCAAACGGAAGTCTGTATGTCTGTATGTCCGAAGTCATGTGAACACTATAATTTAAAAACTTGAATAGCTAGATGGATAAAATTTGGTACACAGTTTTATCGTCATGAATGTAGGTCCGTATAAAATTTTGGGCCAAATCCATCAAAGGGTGGACTGTCTGTCGGTCTGTATAATTTACTATTGAAACCAATCCGCTATCTCCACGCGCATGCGTATTGGAAGCAATCTTCTGTGCACGCTAAAAGGAGCGAATTACGTTAGTTTGTCCTTGAGACGGCAAGAGTGAAACCTAGCAGTGTACGATAGATGCGTTTTAATCGGTACGCATCTCTTTGAATTGGATTATTTACCTAGATATTTTTCAATCACTGTAATGGAAAACCTTCTGATAGTGATTGGATTCCGGATAACAGAAGGTTCGTTCGAATTTTTTTAGCCACGCAGGGGAAGGAGAAACGGCACCTTTTTGTGGAAGTATACGAGAAAGTTTAGGGGAGAACACTCCCGCTGGTTGAGTTATAGTGTTCACATGAACGCGGACAGACATACAGACTTCTCGTGGACGTATTTTGTCCAAAATTTGATAGAAACCTAAAAATTATGTGTAAAGATCACATAACAAATTTCATCCCCGTAGCTCTAATATTTTTCGAGTTATCGTGTTCACAAACATAATTCCAAAATTGTGTTTTCGGACTCGGGGAGGTCTAAAACGTGGAGATTCATCAAAATCTCGAGTTCGAATTTTTTGACGATTACAATACTTTCTCTTTATATTCTTCGCGTATGAGAAAGTAAAAATGCAGTCTATAAAATGTGTCAACTAAGTCCAGTTATTTTGATACTGATTTCTCGTTAGAAGCTTTTATTGCGCACTATTATTTCTTTTCCATTATGAAGCAACTTCATGATAACTCGAAAAGCTTTACAAAGAGAAACATGATAGAACCTAATGTTGAAAAACCTTAGTCCACAAACGATGAAAATATATCCTTCCTGAGAGAAGTTTTTATCTTCTTACTGGCAAAATAAGGCTGGAAAAATAAGAGATTTTCCTGCTATTTTTGTATTAGATAACACAATTCCTACTTTTTTATGTCAGAACCTACAAAGCTGAAAAGGTGAACAATACACATCTGAGGTATTTATGTTTCTTTCATACAATTATTTTTATTTTATGGTTAGAAGCAATAGAAAAAAATACTGGTTTTAATTATAATTCTCTTGTTTTTTCGCAGTTGTAATAGTTAAGATAGACAAAAAAGGTTTTCGTTCAAAAGGAATTAAAATCTGAATCTTCTTCTAAAAAATGTTTTAAATCGTGAAATTGTTTTCCAAAATTTTATTATAGAAAGAGATTAATGTGACCTTTAGCAGTTTATTGAACAAATAAATATATATTTAGTTTATTTCAATAGGAAAAGATTCATCGCATTTGCTTCTTGCATCTTATTGAAATCAATGGAAAATCTGTCTTGTATTAAAATAGTAAATCATTTCGTTCGCTATAGCTAAAGATCTCTAGATTGTAACAAATAACTTTCAAAGATTAAATCTTTGTTGCAATTAAGTATCTATTAATTGGCAATATATAGAAGTATACATATCAGTGAACGTTCCAAGATATTTTCAAACTTAATGTTCAGTGGGAAGTATGCTTACCACTTTCAGTTTCCCCTGAATGATCTCTGGTAAGTATAGAATATATAGAAGTATACATTAGGGTGGATCGAAAAATATAGGAAAAAAAATTTTTTTTTGAAATTCTTTTTGGCATGGGGCGGGAAAGTTGTGTCTTAAGTATATTAGTTTATATGATTTTTTTTTATTGAAATTCATTTATATCTTCCGGTGCCCCAAGCGCCTCAAAAATAGTTAAAAATTAAATTTTTTATGGAAATTTACAATTTTTTTGTTTTATTTTGAAATTATTTTTGGCATGGGGTGGGAAAGTTATGTCTTAGGTATATTAGTTTACATATATTTTGTTTATTGAAATCCACTCATATCTTCCAGTGCCCCAAGTGCCCCAAAAATAGTTAAAAATGACATTTTTTGGGGGAAATTTATAAAAAAATATTTTTAAAATTTCCTTTAGCGCCGGGTAAGAAAGTTTTGTTTTGGGTATATTAGTTTACGTTTTTTTATTATTATTAAAGTTCATTCATATCTTCTGGTGGCCCGAAAGCCCCCAAAAAGTTTAAAATTGGCATTTTTACAAATATCTATTAAAAATTGTGAAATAATGAAAAATATTTGAAAAATTGACAGATTATTCAAGTATTAAAGTATAAACATATAAATAATTATAATTTTATAATAATACATGAAGTATAAATTTAATAGTCAAAGCAATAAATCACAAAACTTATAAAAAGTGAACTTAATCATAGATTTTTTAATTCTATTAGTTTGAAGATTTACATATTTCTAAAGGATGTAATCCTTCTTGGTATTATAATGCTTGATAAGACTTTTTGATTGTATCTATTCAATATGAAGCCGTGTCTCTTCTCTTCTCCATCTACACTTTCGGACGCTTCAGACACTATCCGAAAACATCTTTCTACAGCTTGGGTATGGCATGGATATTTTGACCATTCCTCCTTCTAACTTTTACCATGGGCTCTATTTCTTTAAATGGCGCATTCATCAAAAGAGGTGGTTCAAATGTCCAACTCGTTGCCAGTTAATAAGTGCAAAAAAATCCTTTGCTTTAAAGTCTATTTTTGGTACTTGAAAAATTCTTATTCTGATGATCCTCTGTTTTCATTTCTAGCACAAATTAGTTTTCGTAATGCTAAAGACCTTATATCCTCTCTGTTATCTGTGAGAATTGACAATAGCAAATTTTCTAGATGACAAAAGAAGCTATTTTGTTGAATAAAAGTGTGTACTATATTTCTTAAATTGGGTTCCAAATATCTAAAAAATGAAATAAGTCTCCAAATATGCAGCGCTCCTTCTTTTATGGAGGGCTTTGTTTTGACATGGAACCATACAGGTTGCGTATACCTTCATAATATATGTTGCAAGAATAATAAGATTGTCAGATGGTTTTTCTGTGACCACATACAACCTTAAAATTTTACCTGCAATTGTTAGCCACCTTGAGTGAACAACTGGACCAGGCTTTCTTAATGTCAGGTCAGAATAACATTAACCGCGTGATATCAGTAGGCAAATATCATATAGATATTGTTAATCATTGCCGAGAACCATTCTATCTATATTATATGGCACATTCTCCATACTTATTGAAGAAAAAGGAGCTACATGTAGCTCCTCGTAGGTTTTGATTGCTTTACCAAGTGATTGACAAAATTCTTTAGGACCAGTTGTTGCACCATCCAAAGAATTTAGTAGATGACGGAGAGGTGATTCATTTGTTTGGAGCAAACAAATTCACCATTGTAATGGTCTATTGAGGCCAGTTGCATCAAGCGAATAATACCTCCCTTGTGCTCAGTATTAACATTTGTTCCATCGCATCCAATCACTGTTAGCCCATTTAATTGCATATTATTTGATACAAAAAAAAATTGAGTATTGATTCTTTTATGGTCTTAGCTCCTCCTGTTGCAGCAATAACATGTCCGATATACACAGGTCGGTTCGTTTACAAGAGTATAATGCTCCTCGTTCGTGGTCTTTGGGTATTACTTTGTGTCCTTCTTAATTAGCACCTTTTGTGTTGTCTTTTCTCCCATCGAAATATAATCCGGTTAAAAGAGACCTAGACACTGTTAACTTAGTAGACTTTGCAACTGCATTTTAAAGCTTTTTATGCTGTCTACGAATTTTATTGCGATCTACCACATGCGAAGCTTCTCCTTCCTGTATAATTCCAATGTCTTGTAGAACAGCACTGGCAAATAAAGCAGCTGCTCTATCTGAAATTCCGTATCGATCACATTCCCTTGCTAAGGTAGGGAAATCTAAACGATTTTATGATTGATATTCCTAGATAATTACATCCGTATCTGTATACAAGGACGAAGACATAGTGTTGAGCTCAAGTAGCTCCATTGATTGAGCATGAGCAGCATCAGCATCAGTTTTAACCATTTTACGTTTTATTCTTTTGTCTTCCATCTGTTTTCTTTTTCTCTTTTTTTCTGTAGCAATTACTTCCACTTCTCCAATAACCATTTTCCTTTCCAATATTCGATCTTCTATAAGCAATCGCTCAGCAAGTGCAATTTTCATATCTTTTTGGAATTTACATGTATCGAAATTTGTACACTTACAAAATGTGATATCGAACAAACACGATATTTTTTCAGTACGATAATTTTCCAGTTTTTGTTGATATTTTTTATCATTCCCTCGCCCTCTCCTCTACGTTTCTCTCTGTAAAATCGTTTCTTTAACACATTTTTAATTTCAATTTTTAATTCGAAATTTGCATAAAAAACGTTTTTTTGCAAATATTTAAGCGCCCTGGGGCACCGGAAGATATTAAACAAAGTTGAAAAAATTTTGCATATATGCTAGTACACTTAAAAGACAACTTTTGCACCCTGTGCCGATTATTTTATCCACACTTTGATTTTTCGATCCACCCTAGTATACATATCAGTGAACGTTCTAAGATATTTTTAAACTTAACGTTCAGTGGGAAGTATGCTTACCACTTTCAGTTTCCCCTGAATGATCTCTGGTAAGTATAGAATATATAGAAATATACATATCAGTGAACGTTCTAAGATATTTTTAAACTTAATGTTCAGTGGGAAGTATGCTTACCACTTTCAGTTTCCCCTGAATTATCTCGGGTAAGCATAGAAGTATACATATCAGTGAACGTTCTAAGATATTTTTAAACTTAATGTTCAGTGGGAAGTATGCTTACCACTTTCA
>BGPR01026204.1:1631-19116 GCA_013235015.1 Araneus ventricosus | reverse complement strand
AAATTATGTATTTAATGTATTAAATGTTGTAAAATTATGTATTTAATGTTGTATTTAGTGCCTTAAATGTTGTAAAATTATGTATTTAATGTTGCAAACGTTTATGTAAAATTATGTATTTAATGTTGTAAATGTTTACATAAAATTATGCATTTAATGTTGTGTTCAATGTATTAAATGTTTTTGTAAAATTATTATTTAATGTTGTATTTAATGCTTTAAATATTGTAAATGCTGTATGCACAAAATGGGCGAAACATGGACTTGGTCCTCTTTAGCTTTCAAGCTGCATTCATCAAAATTTATGTAATGATTTTGTCGCTGAACAAGACACCAAGAGAAATAAACTTAGTGGAAAGCAATTTCTGCAACCATTTAATTTGGGAAACGTTGTAGCTACAGTTTAAAAGTGTAGTCTACTCAAAGGAAAGTAAATACACTCTACACAACGTTCGTATTTCGAAAACCATTGGAGATATTGGAAATAAGACAGTTAGATTGTTGTCAGGCGGCATTGGAAAAAACGCTGCATGAATAGCCTGGCGGAAAGTGAAAGATGCGAATTTAAAAGCGTGCGATTTGCATCGGTGCTCCTGTAGGAACGAAAGATTTGAGTTCCACGTACTCTGCAACGAAAGCAACACCAGTACTGACGAGAACTGCACATTAAGGGCGCTACGAGTAGGGACGGGAAAAACCTACCCATTTAAACCGAAAACCGGTTTTTTCGGTTATTTTTTTGCCAGGTTTAAACCGGTTATTTTTTTATACCAAAAACCAGGAAAAAAAACCTGGTCGGAAAATAGGCTCGATTTTAGGTTGGACTAGACTAAAATTTAACAAATTATAAAGAATTTGAATTTCATCATCTTAGGCGAATCACCGACAACCGCTTTCTCCAGGCGTTTGTTGGTTGGCGGATTACTGAAAGAGTCTTTATGAACAGATAAATATTGGCCAATGGATTGATTTCCTGCAAAAAATATATTAATAAAAAATTTGTCTGTAAACGGCGTCTTTTTTTTGTAACTAGAAAATATTTATCTTTAGTCGGAAGTTCTGTGGCGTCAGAAAGATTAGTATCTACGTTGAATGATGTTGTTTCCGATGAGGGGTGTCGATTCACGGATCAACACATTGCTGAAAGAGTCTTTATGAGCAGATTAGATGATAGATATTGGTCAATGAATTAATTTCTTGTGAAAACAATGTTAATAAATAATTTTGTCAATAATACTTACTTATTGCAATAATTTCACGTTTATTATTATTACATATTGTATTAATTACTTATTTATAATCATTACTTATTACATTAATTAATTATTGTATTAATACTTACTTATTGTATATTATTTTTAATAAAAATATTCTGACCAAAATCGTTGCTTTAAAAAAAAACCAACCGAAAACCGTTTTTTTTCTTTCAAAAACTGGTTCTTTTGAGCGGTTTTAACCGCCATTTTAAACCGGAGGTAAAAAAAATCTGGTTTAACCGAAAAACGGTTTTTTTGCAATAACAGCTATCCCTACTGGCTACACAAGATTTGCTATAATCCTTAAATGCATTTATGTGTTGAACAAATTAATTGCAATTAAATTGCAATTATTAATGGGCTATAAGAAATTAAAATAAATATTTGTTCTTAAAAAATGTAACGGCGAAATGAATTGTACTTACATTTTTCTCTAGTTTGAAAATAAGTAGTGATTTGTCGTCAAGAGTTGGACCTAAGCTTGTGGAAAAAGTGGAAATTTTGAATCACTCTATCCGAATTCCTTGTTTTTGAAGATCGTGACAAGTATTTGAAAATACATCAGTGGCATAGAAATTCGATTGGGAACATTTGGAAGGTCCTTTATAACCAAGGGATCGTTATAATAAGGTTTGACTGTTATTTGCTTAAAATAATTCCTAAAACGCAATTACATTTATTTCTTTAGTTTGAAAATAAATAGTGATTTGTCGTTGAAGAAACTAAGCTTGAAAAGTGGAAATTCTGACTCACTCTATCCGAATTCCTTTTTTTTGAAGATCGTGACAAGCATTTGAAAATACATTAGTGGCATAGAAATTTGATTGGGAACATTTGGAAGGTCTGTTATAACCGAGGGATCGCTATAGCGAGGTTTGACGGCATTTGGAAGGTTCATTATAACCGAAGGATAGTTACAACGATGTTTGACGGCATTCGGAAGGTTTGCTATAACCAAGGGATCGCTATAACGAAGTTTGATGGCATTTGGAAGGTTCGTTATAACCGAGTGATCGCTATAACGAGGTTTGTCGACATTTGGAAGGTTCGTTATAACCGAGGGATCGTTATAACGAGGTTTGGCGGCATTTGAAAGGTTCGTTATGACCGAGGGAAAGCTATAACGAGATTTGACTGTTATTTGCTTATGACTCTAGGCACGGGGACGTGTCGGTTGTGTTATGTCTATGTTATTTGCTCAAAATGAATCCTAAAGCGCACTTTATCAGTTACAATCTCATGTTTACGCTTAAATTTCAAGACGGTCAAAATCAATGGCCTTAGAACTGGATTTCTTTGAGAGCGAAAGAAACAATACTTTCGGAAAATAAAACAAGCACTAAGGAAACGATCGAAAATGGGAGACCTTCTTTTTCTTTTTTCTTCGTTCCCTCCGAAGGAAATGTCACATTCTTCTTCATTACTGCCACTGAAGTCTTTCCCGAACCTTGTTCCCAGCATCATTTTCACCACCTGAATCCAAAAGGTCAGTTTCGTGGTCCATTAGCTGCGAGAGGAATGAATAAAATGTGTTTGCCATCGGTTTGATAGTGTTAAGTGGGAACTGCGATTAATGATACTTTATAAAGTCAAACTCAGCACTTTCCACAAGAAAATATCGTTTAATATGCGATTACGAGCCAACAGGATGTTGTTTTCTGTAGAAAGTCGACAGCGTCTTGAAAACAGAGGGGACAACAAACTAATATATATATAATATATTCAAGGCACATCGAAGTGCTTGATACGCGGACATTTTGGGGAAAGACTCAATTTAATTTCTAATTGATTTAGTTTGGTATTTTATTTTACGTTCATAATGTGATAAAATATATCATTAATGCTTCAACAGTTCACTTTCCAATTTACTTTGCTGAAACCTGTTGAAGCCAATCTTTTTTGTAGTTGGTTTAATTAGACACTCGAGCCCTTTGACTGCGTATCCCGCGATTTCCTTGGGTTGAAAGAAAGTCTATTTTCTGCTACATCCTGCGATTTCCCTGGGTTGAAAGAAAGTCTATTTCCTGCTGCATCCTGGGATTTCCCTGGGTTGAAAGAAAGTCTGTTTTCTGCGGCATCCTGCGATTTCCCTGGATTGAAAGAAAGTCTATTTTCTACTGCATCCTGCGATTTCCCTGGATTGAAAGAAAGTCTATTTTCTACTGCATCCTGCGATTTCCCTGGATTGAAAGAAAGTCTATTTTCTGCTGCATCCTAGGATTTCCCTGGGTTGAAAGAAAGTCTATTTTCTGCTGCATCCTGCGATTTTTACTGGCTAATGTGCTTGCTTACTACTTTTATAGCGTTGGATCATATTATCTATATATTTAAAGTAATTTGGTAAAAAATACTTCACCGAGTCCGCCAGCCCCAACCACCTAACCGATTTCGACAATTTTTATTCTATATTAAAGCTTATGACGTCTAAATATGTCATCAAGGGTCGTCTGCTCCACTACCCCCATTTTCGAACAAAATCGAGAAACTCTTTTCCACTGTACATTCTCTACGGGGAAAAACCGTTGGACAGTTCGCCAGCAACAAACACCAGACGGATTTCGGCAATACTTTTTTAATTGAAAGGTTATGACGTCTAGATATGTCATCATGGATCGCCTGTCCCCCCAACACCCCCCATTTTTGAACGAAATAGGAAAAAACACTTCTTCACCATACATTCTCTATCTGTGTTTTTAATTTTGTTCGAAAATGGGGGTGTTGGGGCAGGCGACCATTGATGACATATTTAGACGTCATAAGCTTTTATATAAAATAAAAATTGTCGAAATCGGTTTGGTGGTTGGGGTGAGGTATTTCTACAAGGCTTAGCCATAGACAATATACAGAGGCGAAGTATTTTTTTCGATTTCGTTCGAAAATGGAGGTGGGGAGGACAGACGACCATTGATGACAAATCTAGACGTTATAACCTTTCAAATGAAAAAATGTCGAAATCGGTCTGGTAGTTGGGGCTGGCGAATTGCCTGAGGGTTTTACCATATTATTTTAAATATATAGGTCCCAACAGTTCCATCACAATGGCGTGTCAAAAATATTGTAAAATACCTATTGTAGGTGATGGAAACTGTTTAGTTAGGGCGATATCATTCTGTATTTATGGATCTGAAGACTTTTATGGCGAAATTCGTGAAAAAGTTATACAGAACATTACAACTAAATGGGGTTTATTGGAAGATTTCACAATTTTAAAGGAATCTGTTGTCTACAAAGAATATGAAATCTACTATGGTTTTATGATCTGTTCCACTGATCTTCATACAGTATTTTAAACTCAGCGAGGTGGCAGGGGAAGTGCTGAGCAAAGTGGGTGCTGACCCGCCTGGAGATTGGCTAGTACAAATAAAGCCTTGCCTGCAAATAACAATTCGC
The DNA here is from genome assembly GCA_013235015.1 of Araneus ventricosus. Lineage (NCBI taxonomy): Eukaryota > Metazoa > Arthropoda > Arachnida > Araneae > Araneidae > Araneus > Araneus ventricosus. The sequence goes on along the minus strand of BGPR01026204.1, from coordinate 14,470 downwards.
TTCATTCAACCACATTTGAACATGTTTGCGAACGTTGCAACTAAATTGCGATTAAAGAAATCCACAGTCAGAGTGTTAACGAATAGCATTGGTTTTTACAATCATAACCTGAAAGTTTCTGCTTTTTGAAATTAGCACGGGTCATGTATGATAATTATCTATAAATTTACGGTACTTACGTATTAACGCCACCGAGGCTACAGATTGGCGGTAATGCGCCAATAAAGAGCAATCTTGTTTACAAAAACCGCCAAATTGGCGCCACTTAAAAACCGCTAAAATGGCACCACTTAAAAACCGCCAAATTGGCGTTAATACGTAAGTACAAAAACCGCCAAATTGGCGTTAATACGTAAGTACAAAAACCGCCAAATTTGGCGGCACTTAAAAACCGCCAAATCTGTAGCCTCGGTGGCGTTAATACGTAAGTACCAAATTTACTTTTTGATTTCGTAACACATTATTTATTGTACAAAAGAAAGTTTCTAGCTGATGGTTTGATAGTGTCAAAAGATATATAAGTTGAAGAGATGTTCGTTGGTTTGGTGGATCCCCAATTTGATCAAAAATTTCCCGTGATGTATTTTAAAATTATCATGATAACAGACTTCGTAATTTAAGGTCTTGCCCACCGAATGTATTCATGTTGGCACATGCCAGCCTCAAATTTATTCTCAGGAATTTCATTTTTTTTTGTTTAATTTAAATATAACATTAGTTGGAAAAAATATATTTCAATGATTTTTTACATTACTTTACAGACACTTGGAATTCTTTGAAATATTTTTCATTTCATCGATACTTTCTGTTTTGCCTGAATTATAAAATGCTTTAACATATTTCTAGTTCGAGAAGTTTTTAAAATGGAAATAGAGAATGCATGTTAACAACTGGTGTATCTGCGACTCCTACTGAGTGAGATTATTTGTTATTTATGATAAACTAGAAAATTCCCCGTCATGGTATGACGGGTGCAAATTGCCTCTTCATTCGAGAGATTTCCCGTCAAATTTGACGTGTTTAAATAGATATATATGCGAGAGAAATGTTTAACATTGATTGAAAACAAATAAAATAAACATATGTTTTATGACAGGAAATATTTTTTTTATTTACATATTATTTAAATATTTCTTTATTCAAAGAACCTCTTGGTAAACAACATCCCGTGTGAAGTATTTTTCGTTGTTTAATAATTTTTCTTGCACTTCAGATGTCTTTGTGTAAATTTTAACGTGATAGGGAATCCTAGACCTTGAAAGTGCATCATAGAGCTGTCTATATGAAAAGACGGGCTCATCGAGGTAAATTCCAACATGATCGAAAGTTTGCCCCTGCGATTTGTTGATAGTCATCGTGTAAACTGGAATTAACGGGAACTGGCGGGGGTTGAGAACGAATGGTAGATTCACGTCACTGGTGGCTAACGTAATTCTTGGCAAGAAAGCAACATCGCCACGATTGCATTCAGATACAATTTGGCGTCCAAACTATATCACGCGCATGATATACCACTGACGTAATTTACTACTTTTTATTAAAAAACGGAAATTAATTTGAAATATATGATTAATATAATTTAAAATTTCTCGGGAACTATTGATAATAGCGAGATAAATTTTATATCAATCGATAGAAAATTTTATTTCACTATTTTAGAGCTATTAAATTTGAAATTAGAACGACAATTACTCTTTTGAATTTAAAATTACTGAAATTTAGGTTCTCTAACAATGGAATAATGCTGTTTAACGTCTCGCAGTGCTATGGCGCGAGCTTTATTGTTGGTGACGTCAGAGCGTTACCGGAGGATCTGGGTCATTATATTAGTATCATGAAGATGCTTAGTTGGTTTAGGCTTTTTTTTGTTGTTAGATGAGAAAACAGTTCAGTAATACTGTTAAAAATCTAATATTTAAGACACTTGCTCATATCTTGTTAATCAGGTATCAGATCAGTTATAAAACTGTTTTCTAGAAATGCATTTTGTTAAAATAGGGAATGTTTTGTTCTTGACTTTCTTGATAATATTCTGGTGAAAAAGGATAATCTTACTGTAAGAGGCCAACAATTATTTTCCTTATATGTCAAGCAACTAAACAGTCTGGAATAGAACAAGAAAAACCAGCGGTAGTGGTCTCCCCTAAACTTTCTCGTATAATCCTAACACATGTGGAGAAAAAATAAGCTAAAAGAGGCAGTAAAACGAACAAGTGTCCCTAAAGCAGTGGAGGAAAAAAGCTTGGGAATCGGAAGCTTGGAGGCGAAAGGCGTGGGTAGAAGCGGAAAGGATTAACGCAAGTGAATCGCACAATTACGCAATAACGGCCTCGAGTCATTGTGTGATGAGAAAAGACAAATAGGCGATTTGAACACCTTTTTTCCGACCGATTGAAACGAAAATTGGGCAAGTATCTACAATTAATGTTAGAAGGCATCGTACCAATTTTTATTTATCAAAGCCGTAGGGTTTGCGAGTTATAATGTTTAGAAGTATGCGATTATACAGACCGACATGCAGTCAACCCTTTGATGGATTTGGCCCAAACTTTAATACCGACCTACATTCCTGATGATAAAATTTTGTACCAAATTTTATCCATCTAGCTATGCAAGTTTTTGAATTATAGTGTTCACATGAACGCGGACAGACGGACAAACAGCCTTCCTGTAAACGGATTTTGTCCAAAATTTGTTAGAAACCTACAAATTATGTTTCAAGATCACATACCAAATTTCATCTCAGTAGCTCTAATAGTTTTCGAGTTATCGTGTTCACAGACAGACAGACAGACAGACATAATTCCAAAATTGTGCTTTTCGGACTGACGGCGGTCTAAAACGTGGAGATTCGTCAAAATCTCGAGTTCGAATTTTTTGACGATTACAAAACTTTCTCTTTGTATACTTCGTATACGAGAAAGTAAAAAGAGGAGGAGAAAGTCAAATTTCTTAACGGTTGCAATACTTTCTCTATATATGTTTTAGGTTAATTGAAAAATCCAGCTTATTGCGAAAAATACCATCATTTTGTCATACTCTAAATTGATCAGAATATTATCTAGCACTTTAAATTTAGTCCACTTTTTAGGATAGACTTATTGCAATGATTAATAAGGAAGTAAGGAATAAATGGCAAGCAAAATGGGTAAATGCCCAAAAAGGTACATATCTCTACGGACTTTTACCTGATGTTTCAATCAAGCGCTGTATGGGCGATTTTTATATGAATCAACTCTTGCATCTCATGGTGCCTTCCCAATTCCTCAGGGCCGTTTCTTCAGCAGGAATACAATGCGTTATTGTGGCTTAGATGCGGAACATTGACTCATTACGTGTTTGGCTGCCCAAATTAATCCGAAATTAGAAAATCATTTTTTCCAAAACGTTTTGCCAAGCTTGGACTTTTGGAACTCATCTATACTTATAAAAGGCAATGTTTGCGTGCTTGCTAGCAGACGAATCTATCGGACTTACATCCATAAAATCTGGCACACAGGTAGTCGCAATGGTGACTCAATGCACTTCGAAGCCGGAATTTTAAAATTAAATCTAGAAATTTTTTTATTTAATGTTTTGTGTTGTGTTGGGTCATTTTTGGCACGTTTACGGCTGTAGTATCTTTTCTAATGAACGTTGAAAAATAATCAATGCACCATCGAATGTAACAAGCAATTTTTGTTCTAATGAAGTTTGTTTTGAACTTCAAACATAATTTACTGAATTTTGAGAAATTTTTAAAGAATAGTCAGTTTCGCCATCGAAATTTTATTTTTGTTTTTAAATTTGCTGCATCCGACGTTCTAATAACACTATTATTATTTTCAATTTTTTTGAGCTTATAACAGGAACGGTTCTGTCAGATTTAAAACAAGAAGGTTAAAATATCTTTTTCCGTTTTTTAAAATTAATATTTTCCCGGTCAGTTGAAAGATATTTTTCTCTAGCGAACATTCTCCCGCGGAAGTTCCTCCGGAGACTTCCCAACATGCATTGTTGCAATTTCATTGGCTGAAGGTGCAGAGCACAGGATACGTCATAACCTTCAACTGAATGACTTCGATTATTATTTTCGGCAGTGTCTTAACGTGTTTATGTCTCGCATATTTTGTTTTGTTCTCAGAACTTTTTCATGTCATTGTGGGCGTTTTTTTCCCCATTTTGTTGAAGACCTGATTCTACGGGCAACGCTGTGCGTGTACTGCTAGTTAAAGATAAGAAAGTCAGTAGTGGACTTAAAAATATTGTTCAAAATTTAGATTTGATGTCTTTAGAGGCTTGATTCTTAGAGGTTTGTTGGTGTTGACGAGTCCTCCTCTGGGACACTGGAGTAAAATGTCTTCTCTCTTTGATAAAGTTGACTGTCATTTAGATTCTTGAGTTAATTTAGGACTCTATTAAGTAATGAGTCAAATTGATTTGACATCAACAAATTTTAATTTATTAATTTACAAATTATTCCGACTAAATTATTTATTCAAGTGAAGTAGCTGTGGCAGCAATATCGTATTTTATTTTGAATATAAATATATGTAAACAAATTTTAATCAAACTTTAAACAATATTATTGTAATATTTATGTTGTTAAGTATGTTTTTGAAGTTCCAACACTGGCTGTGTTGAAGTTTGTAAAACCTTATGTATTCTTTAATGGAAATAAAAACTTGTCGACGAGGTTCGGCGGGTATTCCGGGGGATGGTTGGATCGAAGTGGATCTGGATTGGTAGAGGCTGAATGCTTGCGGCATCTGTCAGTGCTGGACATGTTCGGCAGACGGTATTTGGCACTTTTGAGCATCTTCACATCAGGAGGGTCGAGGTAGCGGCGGTTGTTTTTGTGGTGGGTTAGGGTGTTGACGGAGGGTCGATTTTCCTGAAGGATGTAGCTCCACCCCGACCTGTACCCTTCATGCGAGCAGGTTGTCGCTTGACTGGTTCTTTGTTTTTGTGGTGGGTTAGGGTGCTGACGGAGGTACGATTTTCCTGAAGAATGTAGCTCCTGACCTGTACCGCCCATGCGAGCAGTTGTCGCTTGACTGTCTTGTTTTGTGGTGTTAGGGTGCACGGATTTACGATTTTCCTGGAAGGATGTAGCCCACCCCGACCCAAATTCTTTCATGCGAGCAGTTGTCGCTTGACTGGTTCTTTGTTTTTGTGGTGGGTTAGGGTGTTGACGGAGGTACGATTTTCCTGAAGAATGTAGCTCCACCCCGACCTGTACCCTTCATGCGAGCAGTTGTCGCTCGACTGGTCCTCAGTATGCCCGGGTGCTTCGGCTGGGTAATTCTTTTTGGTTATTGCAAAGATCCATCCACCTTCCACTTGGGGGCATCTCAAATATGGGGATGAGATATTGTTATATAAATACAGTAGAACCCCTCTAATCGGAACTAATTGGGACCGGTGCCTGCTCGGATTACAAAAAATTCGAATTACTCGAAATTCCGATAAAAATAGAAAAGAAAAAGATGTGTGCTAAAAACTACGTAAGTTATAAGTACTCAGTACTGCTATCTCTTGAATTCTTTTATTCAAAAGCAATACAAAGAGAATATGTCTCCCCTTTTCATTAGAATAATGGATGTGCTCCTGTATGAAGTGGCCTTGCATTGTTTTCGGCGAATTGCATTAGTTTCTCCAATGTGCACAAAATTATGCATGCTGAAAAAGTACTTTTTGTTTTCAGTATGTATATAAATCTTTTCAGGTAATCTTTCCAATTACATATAATTTTTGAAAATAAAATCGGTTCGGATTAACCGGAATTTCGGATTAGAGGGGTATGCTGTTGTGCCGGTGTGATGTATGAATGGTGTTGTCGTCCGTACGGCCCATCTCTGATGGCAGGTGCTACCAGTGTAACGAGAGAGGAGGGTGTGACGTCACATGTGCCGATCGTAATGGGGGCTATTATGCGTTCGGCCACACTGCCTGTGTTAATTGTCGAGACATCCTTTCATTTAAGTTTCCTGGCAGTTTAGGAGGATTGAATATTCCTTTTGTATTATTAAAATAGATGTAACTCGAGTAAACATTTTTTTATTTATCCAGTAACCTCGTAATTTTGAATCGCGGTCAGATAACGAGGGGGACATCTGAGCTGGCACACCCTTCTCTAAACGTCCAGCGGAAGGACGTTTGGCCCGATACTTCAGATTTAACGAGGACTAGACCCACATACACGGTGGATCTTCAGTGGAATCTGGTTTCGAACTTTCGCCCCAAAGCGAAGACCTTCCCAGATAGCACGTAAGTTTGCAGCATGTTTGATTTTGACTTGATATTAGCTTGTCATAGCAAATTTGACGCATCAGATTTGAAGCGAACTTGTAGCAAATTCGCCGTGACAACTAGCACTACCTTCCTTGCATTGCAAGTCTGCTGCAAGTTCACTGTGACAAATAGCGTCATCTCCTTTGCAATGCAAATTTGCAAAACAAGCTTGATGCAAAGATAGTACAAAGAGATAATTATTTTTGTCTCTGTTTTAAAAAAAAAACATCCGATTTTTAATAGCATCTCCTAGACCGTCCTTTTTTTATTAATTCAATAAATCAATGATAATTTGTAAAAAAACTAACTTTTTTTATAAAAAAAATTTTTGAAACATTTTCCATCTTTTTACTAAAAGTTTTTACTTTAAAGAAAACTATATCGCCTTTTTCTTAAGGTTGAAATTTTAACATTTATAAACAAAATTAAACCGAAAAAACAGTCAATGTTTGTTGAAAAATAATAACTTATACATTTTGTCCCATTTTAAAGTAATTACTTTTGAACTCTAATTTCATAATTTATTCTACTAGCAAAACGTAGTTATTAGCGAAAATCGCTCTCTCATTGACTTCAAATCATATTCTCAACTCAAAAAATTAATGAAATCAAGTTAATAGTTTAAAATAAATCGTATACGAATCGAACCATGTATTAGCGAAATCTATCTCCTCCTCTCGTACCCGAGCTGGCTGAGTGGTATAGACGTCAGGCTACCAACCGGTAGGTCGCGAGTTCTATCCCGGGTTGTGTTCGTACTCTGTTTTGCTATAATTTGCAATGAGTTTGCAGTGCAAGTCTGCTGCAAATTTACTCCAAGTTCGTCCCATGGTGACTTCGAAGCTTGCGTTTACTTGCTGCAAACTTGTTTCACACTTACACTCTTGTCATGACAAATTTGCTGTAAGCTTGCAGATTTGCAGTGAAAGTTTGTTGTAAATTTGCTGCAAACTAAAATTGCTATCTGAGTTGCCACTATGCCACCGCAGCCTCCCTCTAAAATTGGTATAAACGTAAAGAAAATTCGCACTGACTGAACTCAGCAATGACGTCAGGCAACATGATACACCGCCTAAAAGTTTATAATATCTCATTCCGATGTTTACATCCCAAAGTTGCATGAATTTTATGATGCTATGGATTCTAAAGGATAGTGCAGAATACGATGGTTCAATGATGTGTTGACATTCATTAAAATAGCTGAATAAATGCATACTAAGCGGAGTTTTATAAGTACAATTTCCCTTATCCAGTTCGCTAATAGAAATAGCAGGAGCCACAGTGTTTCACCGCGGAATGTTCCAGGTTCGAAACCTGATTCAATCAGAGATCTGACGTATAAGTTGCCCAGACGTCTATGATCATATAGTTCAGCAACGGATTCCGAGACTACCACTTTTGGTCGATTTTGCACCGGAAAGGGGTGCCAGGCAATGAGTCATATGACCGCATTTCCGGAGTTATTTGTTAGAACACGCTCAGTAAAATGTAAACATCACCTTTCCACTCTTCACTTTCCCCCTATTTTGATGAAAATAACTCCGCCCTGCGCATGCGCAAAAGCGCGGAGGGTTTCCGAATCCGTTGCTATACAATATGTCCTATCGCTTGTGTGGGACGGAAGTTCGGAAAGTTAGATGCCAATTCAGGTGTCATTCTATTCATCTATCCACGGTTCAAAATGAAGAGGTTCATCCCTAAATATCTCTCGCTTTGCTTCAAAACGGGACGTTAATACAACTAAACTAAACTAGAAATAGTAATACAAGTGGCTAATACAACATATTCCTATCAGAAGGTTATCATAATACGGTAGTAAAGAATAATTTTCCTGTTATGGTATCATAAATAATTCACCATATGTGGTGAAATCGGCTTTGGGATAATGGGTTCAATCTTATGCCCTACGGAATCAAGGGGCATAACATTTTGATCTTAGCCAAAAGGCCGAGAAGCGATAGATGAAGGGGCATAACATTTTGATCTTAGCCAAAAGGTCGAGAAGCGATAGATGAAGGGGCAGCAGTTCCTTCTCATAACTTCCAGTTTCGCCAACTTTTGGCGCTAAATTACTATTCAAGCAATTTTGAAAACTACAAGAGAGAGATCCATTTAATGAATTACTCTCTTATTACACTTTTACCTATCAGAATATACTTCCAGTAATTAGTATGAGATTAGCATTTTACTAATACAGAGCAAATAAAGCATTTTCCAACTAAATGAATCTCAATTTGAGCGCAACTGATTTAAAATTATATTTTCATGTAAAGATAATTAGTAAAAATGATTAGCCATAAATTCGAATGCAAATTAAAAAATCTGTTTGATACAGGGTTTTAATTAGATGTATTTGTTCCCAAATGATCTTTCTCTCATAGCCTTTTTTTACCACACTAAATGTGTGAGAAGGTTAATAAAGGGTCTTCGAAATAGTGTTTTGTAGATTCCTGGAATCCGCATGTGTTTCAAGTTCAAAGTAAAATTTTACTTTTTTCTACAGACTCTGAGGAAATTATTGCGAGTAAAGTGAAAATTCTGTTTATCTTGATCGATGACATGATCACTATTTTTTTTTTCTCTTTTCCAGATTTGGGTTAAATTACAGGAACTGTCCACGGTAGGACCGAAATTTTTAATGGCATTTCAAACTGCTTGTTTAAGGGAAAGAAACTTCGCTGTTCTAATTTATATTGAAAATATATTCATAAGAACTGTCTCTATTACGCTGAATCAAAATCAAGCCGACAGTTTGAAGTATTATGCATTATTATTATCAAACATAAAAGTGAAATACACCATTATCTTTCATATTAAAAGTAGAATTAAGTTAATTAATATCTACTTATTTAAAATAAGCATTTTGCAACGTTCTTATTATGTTTAGGATGACTTTATATTTAGCTGGTGGTTTAAAACTTTCTTCGTAAAAATCGTATCATGTATAAGTGGTTTGCTACTGATTGCAAACTAATTAAGAATGACTACAGCCGGTTTTCTATTCTTTTCTCTTGAATAGCAAATCACCTTATATTAAAGCCCTATTCCCATAGTCAGTTTTTTGACGATCCACTTGAGTCCTAAGGGACTTATTGCCGATCGAATTTCGACCAGATGCACCGTTCCCACGACGCGTACACAGTCTACAACTGTACTGAGGTCTCTGCCCATCGACTCGCTTCCTTCGATGTCCGAGAAATTACCGACGTTCCTCCGGAACGTTCGAGCCATCCCACAAATCCTCGAGCAACAACGATTCTTTGCGGTCGCACGACGGGAGACAAGGCGTACTTCCAGCAGGGACCCAGGTAGCACAAGATGTATACGATATTGTACAATATTGTTCGATAATATATATATATATATATATATACAGTTATATTTTCTCGTTCTTATCTTTTTGCATTTTCCAACAAATGGCTTTCGCAGAAGGTTGGCGCCTTTAAAATTCGAATTAATGCGACATAATCGATTCCTAAGATCGATTGGCATTTGATTGTTGGAATTCCAAATCTGGGTTGTCTTTTTCATAGTAATAGTTTATAATCTAATTACCTTTCTATATTTCATTTTATGATTATTAATAAGGTAACATTATTTTATATTTAATTTTAATTATTGGTTTAATATGTGTATATACTGAAAATGTTATTTGAGTTTTAATTGCTTGTAAAATATTTAACTATATATATAATTGTCCAGATGTGAAAGTAACGCGGGAGGAGTTAAAAATAAACACGCCCCTTTGCTCTGCGTCATTAACGAGTGCGCAAATCAGATTTCTGTTGTGGCGTTAAAGAACTCAGACAGGTTTTTTCTATTAAAGCTAAGCAAAAAGCTCGCAAATTTCACTTATTCATGCTGGATCGGAATAAATTTCAATAAAGTGACTTCATCTGCTTCATTTCTTTTTTATTTGCACTATACCCTCGGTAAAGTTATTTACGAAAACGAAAGTTCGTGGCAATTGATTCATGGCGTTTTTTATGTATAAATTGATCCGAGTTAGCAATTTTATTTCTTTTTTATTATTTTCTTTCAGTATTTTTTCTTATTTTGTATTTGGTAATGTATTTTTTCCTATTAGTGGATTTTGCCTTATTTTTACTCGAACGAAACGCAAGTAATTGTTAAAAGTAAGATTGTTATTAAATGAAGGTTAGTGTCAATTAATTCATCAGCTCTGTTTCCCATAGCTTTTTTTATTTCTTAACCACTCTACCAATGTACATGAGATTTTCTACTATAACTTTCGTTAGTAAATCTGTGAAAATGGGATACGAGATATGTTTGGAGGGCTAAAAGCCCGTCTTAGACGGGCACAAATCTTCTAGTCGTACCATATTATTAATATAATAGCCCAGATCCTCCGGTAACGCTCTGACGTCACCAACAATAAAACTCGCGCCATAGCACTGCGAGACGTTAAACAGCATTACTTCATAATTAGAGAACCTAAATTTCAGTAATTTTAAATTTAAAAGAGTAATTGTCATTCTAATTTCAAATTTAATAGCTCTAAAATAGCGAAATAAAATTTTCTATCGATTGATATCAAATTTATCTCGCTATGATCAATAGTTCCCGAGAAATTTTAAATTATATTAATCCTATATTTCAAATTAATTTCCGTTTTTTAATAGAAAGTAGTAAATTACGTCAGTGGTATATCATGCGCATGATATAGTTTGGACGCCAAATTGTATTTGAATGCAATCGTGGCGATGTTCTTTTCTTGCCAAGAATTAAATTAGCCACCAGTGACGTGAATCTACCATTCGTTCTCAACCGCCGCCAGTTCCCGTTAATTCCAGCTTACACGACGACTATCAACAAATCGCAGGGGCAAACTTTCGATCATGTTGGAATTTACCTCGATGAGCCTGTCTTTTCACATGGACAGCTCTATGTTGCACTTTCAAGGTCTAGGATTCCCAATCACGTTAAAATTTACACAAAGACATCCGAAGTACAAGGAAAATTATTAAACAACGAAAAATACTTCACACGGAATGTTGTTTACCAAGAGGTTTTTTGAATAAAGAAATATTTAAATAATATGTAAATAAAAAATATTTCCTGTCATAAAACATATGTTTATTTTATTTGTTTTCAATCAATGTTAAACATTTCTCTCGCATATATATCTATTTAAACACGTAAAATTTGAAGGGAAATCTCTCGAATGAAGAAGCAATTGCACCCGTCAAACCATGACGGGTGATTTTCCATATACAATATTGCGAATATTGTTCAGCAATATTGTACAATATCTTTGTGATACTGGGGGAACGTCGAAACATGGACCATGGGAGCGAGGCTTGAGACCTGCGCCTCCAAAACATCACGTGACATGTCAAGTTTTGTGAAATGAGGAGACAGAGGCGGCATGTTCAAAGAGTGAATTTTTATTTGGGAGTGCTGTACACTCTCTCCGGTGTCTAGGGAGTGTGCAGTGTGCACACTGTGCACTGAGTGCATCTGGGATTGTGCGCAGAGTACGTTTGGCGGTCTCGGTCGCTGCTCGAGACACACTTGACTTCTGGACAAAGGTGGTTTCTATGACATGCAGGTCCCTCCCCAGTTCTTGAGTACGCGAGTGGAACATCTATGGAGTCGCAGACCCTCTTCCGATAGAAATCTCAAAGAATCTAAGCTCGAAGGTGTGTACAGGATGCAGGGTCTCCGAGATGAGGGGTGGTGACTGATGAGATCAACTCAGTTCCGCGGCTAAACTAAGAAAAATACTCTGAGAGAATCGAATTAAACAAACAAGGAATCCATTCTAGCCCACTTTGTCAAGGGCTAATGACTATATTCGAAATGGATTCAAAATATGTGGGAAATGTTTCTTTAAAAAGCTTGCATTACGCAAAAATAGCTTCTCTTAGCCCGAAATTTCCCAACAAAAGACAAAGGAGATCAGTGCCATCTAATAAGCATTATTTTAAAAGAATACTGATAGTTCTGATTGAGTCATAAGTTTCGATATTATTACAACAAAGATTAGCAAATTTATAAATCCGCGTTCTGTTATTTTTTTTTGTTTCAAATATTGAAAATTCAGTCTGTTGAGGTTAACGATAAACAATAAGCAACTTGAACGAAATAGTTTAAATCTACTCTGAGAACTAGAAGGCAATCGAACTCATGGAATGACCTCGTATGTCGATGCGTCTTCTCGTTTCTTTAAGTAAAACTGTTTGAAAGATGGTCTTCATGCCAACAAACTCCCCATTATTCAACAGCCCAAGAAGAACATGCATGCCGAAATTCAGGCCACGCACATCAACAGGCTGTTGATAAGAGGAAGTCTGTGAAGAACGGCCTTTTTACGATATAGTTTTGCAAATGCTGAGTGACTGAATTCCTAATTATTATGGAATTATTAGGAATATTTTATTGGGCAACCGATAACTGAAATGCTATTAACCGTTTTAAGTGTTAGTGTGACCTATAACGCGATACAGTAATATAAATTAAACTAATCAGAGTGAAAACAGGTAATTAAATAAATATTCACCTAACATTTCCATTGCTGTCTGCTAGCACCAAATCGACGTATA
>BGPR01026203.1:0-13689 GCA_013235015.1 Araneus ventricosus | reverse complement strand
CATAATATAAACATTATCTCGAGTGTTTTGATCAACTAACGCCGTAATGTGATTCTTTCGTTTTATTCTTGTTGTTGCAAGAACTATGGATCATAAAAGGAAGAATTTTACAGAAATTGAAGCCAGGCTTTTCTCTTCTCCTTAGATAAATTGAAATCGGTAATTGAAAATAAAAAACAGATGCAACAACTAATAAAGACAAGGCAAGCGAATGGGCGGAATTAACTGCCATGTTCAACAGTTTTTCCCGGAGTTGCAAAAAGAAATGCGAAGTAATTGATTACGTACTATAAAAATCTTAGAAGGAAGGGCAATAAAAATCACTCCAATAGGAGATTTCAGATTTTCAAGACTGGATTCGCCTGCATCTTTATTTAAACGATAACGTGTTCGGAAGGTTACATTGTTCTTACAGTCCAAATCATTTGCTCTGTATGGATGCACGGATCTTTTCCTTCTTTCAATTATTTCTAAACTTTCAATATCGTCTAAATACGATAATCCATCGTCTGCCATGTTTGTTTTGATAGAAGGTAGAAGAGAAGTACGCATGCGTAGAACGAAAATCCGCGGATTGTCACTGTTAATCCTCCGATTTTTGTGCATCAAAAACAGGGTGTTAAAATAGCCAGTGATCTCGGGATTTTCGTTGGAGAATATGGATTTTCATATGATCAAGGGATTAACACTGATTCGAGGCTTAATCCGAGGGTTAAAGAGTTGGTGAATAAGGGCTTTAATAAGTCATATTTATTTTTTAGTCCCTTTCAGCGATCGCCTCGTCTCTATATGCTATGTTAGTTTACATTTAATAGGAATAAAGAATTTAATTTGACTTAGGAGTAAAAATAAGAAACAACATAAACAATCCCAAACTGTTTTTACTAAACTTTTATAATAGAGAAATCATTCGATGATTGAAAGATACTTTCAGCATTCGTGTTTTAACGCAGTGCTTTTATGTCATCGCCGAGTTAACTTTTAGATTAAAATATTCATGACGACAGTGTTTGTGAAAGGTCATCCTAATGGCGTGGTTAAATACTCTGATGTATTTATTTAAAAGAGCCCAGCAACCATCCCTCTCTCTCCTATCATCTTATGAAGATGTTAGTGAATATTTGAAGGGCGACATTATGGCAGAGCCCTAAATATTTAAATATTCCCTGCCGATCCTTTGAAACTTCGGCATATGTTCTACGTTGAACTTATATAATGAACATACCAGAATAAACTCTGAAAGCTTCCCCATAAGTCCCTTGTACATATATTTCTCGTTCTATATCGCGTCATCTTCAATCTCATCCTTTTAATATTATTCCTGCCATCTCCTAGCATATTTCCGATTTCCATAGAACATGCAACCATCGCTGAACTCCTGTTCTAATTCCCAAGCCTAGTCTGAGTTTCAGCGCGATAGTTTAAATAATGAACTTCCCTCCGGAATTCCGCAGTTCTCTTCTACGATACTTGATAACAAGCTAGCCTTTCACAGAAGGTATTTTGTCGCTATTACGAGGGAAAAGATGCAAATGTCAATTTTCTTGCCTATAGGTCTAAGTTTCGGGTTTAAATTAGGTTTCACAAAGAGTTATTGTTTAAATGCAATTAGTTAAAGGGTTTCTTTTATATAATGTATATTATTTCTTGACTGCTTTAATTTGAACAACTGTAATAACTGTATAATTTAAGGGGACGTACGACTCTTAAAAAACGAAAAAAATATGGGAAAATCTTTCAAATTCGATGCACTCTATCTCTGGAACAATATATTTCGCAAACTCACTTTTTACTTTCTCGTATACGAAGTATGCAAAGAGAAAGTATTGTAATCGTCAAAAAATTCGAACTCGAGATTTTGAAGAATCTCCCCCTTTTAGACCTCCCTGAGTCTGAAAAACACAATTTTGGAATTATGTCTGTCATGATAACTCGAAAACTATTAGAGCTACGGGGATGAAATTTGGTATGTGGTCTTTAAACATAATTTGTAGGTGTCTATCAAATTTTGGACAAAATCCGTCAACGGGAAGCCTGTCTGTATGCCCGAAGTCACGTGAACACTATAACTCAAAAACTTGAATAGCTAGACGGATAACATTTGGTACACAGTTTTATCGTCATGAATGTAGGTCCGTATAAAATTTTGAGCCAAATCCGTCAAAGGATTGACTGTCTGTCGGTCTGTATAATTACTATTGAAACCAATCCGTCATCTCCACGCGCATGCGTACTGAAAGCAATCTTCTGTGCGCGCGAAAGGAGCGAATTACGTCAGTTTGTCCTTGAGACGACAAGAGTGAAACCTAGCAGTGTGCGATAGATATGCGTTTTAATCGGCGCGCATCGCTTTGAATTTTATTCTTTACCTAGATATTTTTCAATCATTATAATGAAAAACCTTTTGATAGTCATTGGATTCTGGATAACAGTAGGTTCGAATTTTTTTAGCCGCGCGGGAGGGAGGAGAAGCTGCACATTTTTGGGGAAGTATATGAGAAAGTTTAGGGGAGACCACTCCCGCTGGTTTCTCTAGAAAAATATCTATTCTTTCTGTTATAGTGAACATATTTTCAAACCTTAATATTTGAATGTATTTATTTGAGAGAGTAATAAATATGGGTATAATTTTTTCAGAAAAAATGAGATAGTCACATTGCGCGCATGATTACGGATAAAATATTGGTCTAAACTCAAGAGTTTGGGTATTTCAGTAATCCAAACAGTCTGCTTAAGAAATTGAACTACAATTTATTTACATATAAATTTAATTTCTATTTTATATGCCAATTTAAAATAAAGTATTAAAAATAGTAAAAACTTCAACGTTTCTACCCTCCCCCCACAAAACTTCTTTGGAGAGAAAATGTACAAAAATAGTAGTTCAATTTGTGGAACATGGCATAATACATATTCAGTAAAACTTTTATGTAAAAATATTCAATAGTTCTTGAGATATTGTACGCGCAATATCAAAAAACACATTTTGAGATACAGCGTTTTAAAGATATGACCCTTTTCAATGTTTACATTGAGCAGCTGATACATTTTCCTACATAACTTTCATAATTATTAGAATTTTTTTTAACTCGAATTATTTCAAATTGTTCAGAAATAACTGGTGAATAATATATACATATATTTTAAAAAAAAAAAATCGAAAATTTTTGAGAATTAACAGTCGTATGCCCCCTTAATAATATTAGTATTTTTAATATAACTGTAAAATTTTAACAACTGTATAAATCTCTGTAATTCCCTTTCCTATAAAATTTGCCTGCACCTGCCATTGTAAAAGTTGTTACTAAATTTTGAGTAGATGAATGGATGCGTCACGTTTAAATGATAAAAATAAACGTAATAAAATGCACGTGGATAACGTTTTGATTAACTATTTTCTCGTTATAGATGTTTCTCAAGTGCCACTTGTAATTCAAAAAGTAGTTGTTGCCCAATATCAATGAATCAAATCAATGCCGTTTTTATTTGTTTGTATGAATTTATTCTTTTCGTGGAATAACTTTTGAAATCAGCGATACTATGATAACCGCCACACCTATCTATTACATGAAATTCATCGCCTGTTTTTCGCAACGTGTTGATAAGAAAATTACAGAACAAAGTACTGTGATAGTTGTACATACTTCTAAAATCTTTGACTGTTGTGCTAAAATCATGAAAATTTGACAACCATGAAAATGGAAACCATGAAAACATATCTGTCTCTTTATAGATCTCTGTATTTTTTAATTATTTGTTATGAAAAAGATACAGTATTAAGTATAAGTTCAATAATATATCTTTTCTTTTAATAAATCATGCAGTCGAGAAACGGGCGAGATATTGAGATTATTGAGCCACAAAGTGGAAATAAAAATACTGCAATAACTAACTCATGGATTGATTTGAGCGAATAAATCAAAGCAAATCAAGCATTTTAGAAGAAAATATTTAACCACTTGCGCTGGAAAGACGTGCCACGCACGCCATTACGCTTTTGTCACAGAATCGCCAACGACGTGGTATGTAGTCGTCATGCGATTGTCACAGAAACAAAAACGACGTCCGTGGCACGTCGGGTGGGATTGTTTGCCAGAGCACAGATTATCATTGCATTGCATAGCGTACAGTTGTCAATATTTAACCCATATTCTAAAATGGAAAGCAAAAGTGAAGTTAACGGCATTATTTCGACAAATAGGAAAAGAAAACACGATAGTGGTGATAGTGATAGTGACTTTGATGAAATTGTTTTTCCACTTCGAAATCGGCGTATAATTTTATCTGATGACGAGGAAGAGTGCATAAATGAAGATTGTGAAATTAATCTTATATCTAATGAATGGATATGAAAAGATACCGAAAATATAACTAAAATCTGGAAATATTCACGAATTTCGAAAATAAATTAGTTTAAAAAATATAAATCTTTTTCCGATTTCTCTAAGACATCGAACACTGTGTGACGCCTCTCAGCGAGTTACACTGGACCGTTCTGGTACACGCGTCGGTGAATTTTTTGTCAGCGCAAGTGGTTATAGACATGGTATAAATCAAATATTCAAAGTACTGTTTGTTTTCATATACAGAAACCCTCAGCGGTTTCACACATGCGCAAGTCAGCTTTGATTTCACTAAAATAAGGGGAGAGATGAAAGATAAAGGAAAAGATGTTTATAAAGCAATATTTAGAAACATTTAACAAGTTTCGAATTAAAACAAAGCGGTAGGATTAAAAAAATGGATATCAACATCGGAAAAAAATAGGTAAAAGAAAAACGCTCTTAACAAAGAACTCTGAAAAAGCGCTCCTCTCTCTGTGTATCATCCTTCTGCGGAGTGAAATCGTCGAAAAGTGATAGGCTCGGATTTCTGAACCGAACAGTATGTTAGAATAACGAATTAAGAACTGTTGCTGATTTCTTACACGAAATACGAATCGACAAAGGTCAAAGTTGTCAGAGCACAATTCAACATAGCATCAAAAACTTATTTTATTTCCAGTATTCAAATAAGAAATACTCGTTCTGTATCTAGAGTCATAAATCTCTTGAATTTATTCAAGAAAGAGCAAGCAGTCGCTCATCCCAGTGCATCAAGGAGTTCTTTGAAGGAAATAGAATAAGAATTTCTGGACTAACCTTTCCTCACATCCCTTTAAATCTGACGTGTCGCCCAAGAACTTTTGCGATTTGAACTGCTGAAAAATCCTCTATCCAAATGCAAGCTCTGGAAAAGAACTAGAATAAAATTCTTCCGCCATTACTACAAAGCGGAAAAAAGATGCAGAATGCTTGAAAAGAACAAAAGGGGAAAATAAAAAAGCTGACATTTGAAATGTTATTATTTTTAGAAGAAAATACTTTCTGGTTGAAAATAATCATTCAAAAAGTTGCTCAAATCCCTCTGTTGGAATATATGGGTGACTGAAAGATGGAGCAATTATCAGGAAGGCTTACTGATTGCTCTATTACCGTGTGGAGACATGTGTGTTCAAATCAGTTTACGGACCACAGCTTCCTGTAACCAGTTTTTCCCAGCTTTCCAGCCGTTGTTGTATTCTTGGTATATGTCATATGTAAATATTCGGTTGTTAACTGTAAACACATATTCATGCGCACGTTTGCATAATAGGTATCTTTTGAAGTAATTGTTTAGTGTCAGAATTACACTTATTATATAAAAGTGTGTCGAATGTTATGTCAGTGTATTGAATATAATCACCCTTTGTTAATCACTCAGAATTGTGATGGAATAAAAATGTTTGTACGCCACTCAAGATGTGGCCGTCATACTTTCAGAAAGTATAGTAGCATGATGGAGTAACTGTGTCCGTCATACTTTTTGAAAGTATAGTAACACGATGGAGTGGCTATGTCCGTCATACTTTCTGAAAGTATAGTAGAGCGATGGAGTAGCTGTGTCCGCCATACTTTCTGAAAGTATAGTAGCACGATGGAGTAGCTGTGTCCGTCATACTTTCAGAAAGTATAGCAGCATGATGGAGTAGCTGTGTCCATCATACTTTCTGAAAGTATAGTAGCACGATGGAGTAGCTGTGTCCGTCATACTTTCAGAAAGTATAGTAACACGATGAAGTAGCTATGTTCGTCATACTTTCAGAAAGTATAGTAGCATGATGGAGTAACTGTGTCCGTCATACTTTCGGAAATTATAGTAGTATGATGAAGTAGCTATAGTTTAATCCCCACTAGGTAGCCCCTTCGTCTTGCATATTTAGCCAAGTCCGTCAATAAAGGCGTAGCGAAGGCAATCTGTCTGTCGGTTAAAACAACCTGGGTTATAAATCTAACTGAGCTTCAATATATATATATATATATTTATAGTTTTTTTTTCTGATTTTATTTGTTATAACAGTTTAAATATTAGTTTTTTTATTCTGATTAATTAGTTAGAATTTTTCTTCATAGATGGAACTAGGTGCTAGCTTCTAAATCTTTGTTGTCTCCTGTGTATTTGGCGTCGCCTGATTTGCATCTAAAATTTCGGCAGAGAGTGTTAGGTTTAACACACTCTCTAGTATCTTTTGATTATTCATTAAGGATTTTGCATTTTGATCTTTCAGAATGTTTCTCATATTGATATTGGACAGGATTCAGACCACAAAGGGTATACTTTTGATTTATTATCTTACCCTTGCCAGAAAATCTTGTCTAATTTGGAATCTTTATGGTGAGTGGTCTTCGATAAAGTTCGCCATTCGATTCCTCATTAATTTCTTCCGTTTTGAATATTTTTTACTTTCTAAATTAATTTTTATGTGTTTTAAATATTATCGTTTTAAACTTCTGTTCATGCAATCACTTGAGGCTGTTGCGTAAGTACGCTTAAACATGTATTGCCATCGTTTATGTTTAAATATGCAGTTTCTTATCTATATTTTTCTTTCTTTTTTAAGTATAATTTTTGTTTAGTATATCTATTATTTGTATCTGTATTATATTATACATAGCTGCATATGCGCCTTTATATATACTACTAAGAATTTTTATTAATGTTTGATTAATTAATTTAATCAATTTTTAATTAATATTTTCATTAAAATGTAGTCAATTTATAACTGTCAATATATGGGGGGTAGGCTGCATTCCCAGAGGACTTTCAGATTACTCTAGAACATATTTGTGTTTCGCTTGAAGGAAAACTTCAGCCAAGGCCGATAGCAGAGAGCAAGTTCGTTTTTAAAGCGCATGACAGTCTACCAATTCTTGAATAATGTTGGTTAAGAGTACAGTCGGAGTATAGAACCTACAACATTCTTCCGACGATTCATGTTGCTCAGTCATGACCTACTTAACCCACCAGGACACTGGTGGCCTGGGAGCCTTAGTAAAAATAACAAGAACTTACTAAGTTTTTAACAGAGAAGAATTATTAGGAGAATTTTGAAGAGATGTCATTTTCACAAAGTGACGAGTTTGGTGAAACTCCATTCACACAATAAGCAGCATTGCGTCGCTTAAGAAGCAACACCACCTATTTCAGTTTTTTGAAATTTCAAAGAGGAAGAGAATACTCAAATTTTTGCAACCAATAACGAATATATCTGAATTTTTTTCGCATCTTGTAGAAACATGGGTCTCATGTTTATATCAAATGTTAAAAAATCCAGAAATATTGGTCATGGGTTTCAAAAACTTGAGTATTCTATTCCTCCTTGAAATTTCAAAAAACTGAAATAGGTGGTGTTGCTTCTTAAGCGACGATTGGAATTAAATAGACCTGTGATTCCCAACCCATGGGCCGCGGCCCATTTATGGGCATCGGATAGTTTATTAATGGGCCGCGAAATGCTAGTCAAGAGTCGAAGTCAGGGGAGCTTCAAGAGTGTTCACTTGTTTCTTGCTTTATAAAACAATATATTTTTATTCCTTTTACAGTAAATACGCTTCACTAATTACTAGCATATAAGGGCATCTAATATGCAGGGTGTCCCCACTTATCGTGGTCCAATAGCTAATTTCGAAACCGTTAGAGATAGGCATATGGTTCCAATTGGGAAAATGCTTTAAATGAAGGGAAGAATTATATTTTATGTTTTTTGAGTCACTAAATGTATTTCTGAAAAAATTACGAATTCTGACTTTTTATATGGTTCCCCCAATCCTATCAGTCATATTTAGTAAAATATTTCTGACACACTAAAATGTGAACCAAAAAAAGTTCCACTCTTCAGCGACTAAAACTGAGCGAGTTACGGAGCTTTGAATTTCATGATTTTTACCAATCAGCGGCCTCGTAGAGCAACTGCTGCGCATTGATTGGTGAATCGTCTGCAAGACAGCTAATAAAATGGTGTAAAATAGTCTAAATCAGGGATATTCAAAGCTCCATAACTAGGTCCGTTTTAGTCGCAAAAGAGTGGGACTTTTTCTGTTTAAAATGTTAGAGTGTAAAATATATTTTACTAAATATATGATTGATAGGACCGGAGGACTGCATAAAAAGTTAGATTTCGTATCTTTTTCATGAATATATTTATTCACTCAAAAAACATACATTATAATTTTCCATTCATTTAAAGCATTTTTCCAATCGGACTATATATATATATATATATATATATATATATGTAACGTTGTTCCGTTAAGTGAAGTGTAGAGGTAGTTGAAGAAGATTGCAGTCGTTAAATGTCTAAACATTTTATTCCATTTCGAAGATAAGCAAAATCAAATAAGTTATAGAGTACTCAATATTATATTAAGATTAAACGTTTAAAATATTAGGAGAATATTAAATCCATGGCCAGGAGTGGAGATTACGCCGAAAAACGGCGTGACTGCTCAATGCGTTACATGATTACGAAAAGAGGAAATTACGCAGAAGCGGAGAGTTTTTAAAAGACCAAAAGGGGGAAAGTACCGAAGTTGAGGCTCTAGAAGGAGTGCGACTCTTGCGAGTCTAGTTAGAGTAGAAGTGTTTTTTATCATAGGATTGAAGTAGAAATAATTCGTTCGTAATTAAAAAATATCTCTCGTTAAAAAGGATTTATTTTAAATATAGGAAAAATTTCTAAGTCATTACATATATATATATGAAACATCATTTTAGCTAGTGTTGGTTAATCCAATGAAGAGGCAGTCTTGGACGAATGGAGATGAGTTTATTTTATTGAATCATGCTTTAATCGATAGGTTTCAGGTAATTTTAAATTATTCGGAAAAATATCAAGCCATTGTTAACGTATAAATAGACGCAAAAGCGCGATCACCGGCGACCAAGAAAAGCCACGCCGAAAACAGGCATCTGGTACGAAGGTTACATGATTTTAAAAAGAGGAAGTTGCACCATCGCAGCGAGATTAAGTAGTATCGGAAAAGAGGGGAATTCCCGAACGTCAGACCGGTTGAAACTGGATTTCAGCCCGTTGTAGTGACAGTTAATTGTGTTTTAAAGTTTAAGCATAAATAATTTTACGGATTAAATTTTGGGTAGCGTTTTTAAAAATTAGGAACGTGTTAATTTATTACACACCCACACCCACACACACACACATATATATATATATATATATCAAAACCAACATATAAACACAAAATAAAAACTCAAAAACAGTAAAAAAGGACAGTAAGGAAGTAAGGAAGGATATATATATATATATATATATATAATCTTACTTAATTTTATTTTAAATTGTAATATTGTATATATTAAAGTCTTAATGTATTCCAAAATCACTTTTCTTAAACTCCAGTTTCGTTTTATTTCCCGCGCTGGAGGTATATTAAATCTCTCGTGTTTTGGCATATTTATCACTAAAAAAATTTTTTTTTTCACTTTCACGTGCCCACAGAAAATCATGACGGCATCTCCTTGTCACCAGACTTTTCCCTAAAACGCGTACGTAATTTATTAAAAATAGCCAATATTCCCTTCACTTTGATCACGTGTCTATATGTTAAATTCCTACCTGAGGAAATGCAGGGATTTTCTGTTCGCTTTTTTACTTGAAACTTCAACTAAGAGGCCCGTATGTCCGCCACTCTCCCATAATAAATGAAAATTACGTAATAACTCGGCCTGTTTTTTTATTTAACGACTGCAACAAAGAAATCATTTTATATATGTGTTTGTATTTTTTTTTACTTGTATATTAGTTAGTGGGCCTCTAAATATTTTTTAACACAACAGGTGGTCCGCACAACCTAGAAGGTTGGGAACTATTGAAATAGATAATTAATGAGTGCTGATTAAATGAAATGTATAATAACATATAATTAATAATGGAATAATGACTGATTAATTAAATAATGCCATAGGATTTTTAACTCCTTGTTGATATAAATGGTGTTTACATGAAAAAAAATGAGTAAAATGGAATGATTTCTCGCACTAGGTTCTTATCTCCATTCTTAAATATGTAAACCGATCAGGGAATAAAGTAAACAGAATTAAAATAGCAGAAAATGTTCCAAGTTGTATATAACAGTCTAGGAATATGAGATACAATTTATCATAACATTTGATAGCATCTTTTACTGATATGAAATGAGTGAGTTCGAGTATGAAATGAGATATGAAATCTTTTAATGATATGAAATGAGTGATATCGAGTGATTTCTCGCACTAAAGTTCATATATCCATCCTTTAACTTGTAAACCAATCAGTGAATAAAAGAAAAGGATTTAAAATAGCTGAAAATGTTCCGAGTTGAATGTAACAGTCTAGGAGTATGAGATAAAATTTGTCAAAATATTCGATATTAGAAAATTAGTTAGAATCATGAACAATCATTCATCAATTATCGAAGCATGCTCACTAATTATATGAAATTAGTGAGCAAGAGTATGAAATCTTTTAATGATATGCAGTGAGTGAATATGAGTCTGAAATCTTTTAATGATATGAAATAAGTCATATCGAATAATTTCTCGCACTAGGACTCTTATCTCCATCCTTAAACATTTAAAGCGATCGGTGAATAAAGGAAACGGACTTAAAATAGCAGAACATGTACCAAATTAAATATAACAGTCTAGGAGAATGAGACAAAATTTGTTATAGCATTTGATAACATCTTTTAATTACTGGTATGTAATCACAATAAAAGGAAGACTCAATTATCTCGGGAGGATCCTACCGAACGCAAAAAGAACCATTTTCCATTTAATGAGACCCAATGATTAAGTTTTCATGAGAAAGCCGTCGGCATTTA
This sequence comes from Araneus ventricosus, assembly GCA_013235015.1. NCBI lineage: Eukaryota > Metazoa > Arthropoda > Arachnida > Araneae > Araneidae > Araneus > Araneus ventricosus. The sequence continues at coordinate 2,512 of BGPR01026203.1, read as the reverse complement.
GTTCAGCAAAACAATTAGGTTAAATGAATTGAATGTGCGAATTCGTTGACATCCGTTGCATGACCTTTTAGTGGCTTCTTTCTTCATAATAGCCAATGCATTGCATTTATAATAATGCCCTTTTAGAAATTGTTTTCTAGCTTAACAGTTAGGAAAAAAACAGATATAGAATTAATTAGTATTTTGAGGAGTGTCGAGTTTTCAAAATTTTTCGACATTAAAATTTACTTCGGAAACGCTTAAGAGTTATTTATAATTTCAAACATGTTATTATGGGAAGAAAAATAATTAGATTGTCTGATTTTTTTCGAAATTTCCTTAGCGTCTTGTAATTTTTATATTATGCGATACATATACACATATATTTAATATTTACAACGTTTTTCTTCACCAGATCTGCTATGAAAGTTTCCGAAGGAATAGCGATGGAAAGAGAAAATTTAGTAATGGAGCTACATCATCTCAGGTAAGTCTAAGCAATAATGAAGAGAGAAAAGCGATAATAACACCTTAAAGTAGATATAGGAATTCATATATAATTTACAGAATTTTTTTAGTTTTTCTTGCTGTGTATTTGTAGTCAAGTATTGTGTGGTTTAATTAATAATTATAGGTGCTTACTATATAAAAATAAGCGAATACACGTTCTCTATCGGAAATACTACACAGTTGACCCCGAATAATAGTGCATAGTTTCCAAGAAGCTCAATAAAATTTTGTCTTTTTAAAATTCATTATTTTTATATATCCTTTGATAACCCGAATTCCTTTTAATCCGTACATTTTCGACTTGTAAGAAAAAATGCATGAATAGAACTCACCAGATCACTTATTTTGAGAGCCAATTAGAAAAATGTGCTATAGAAACAAGCAGAGTTATTAACCAGTGAAAATGTTTTGAATTTTTTTATTTCTTCCTCTTTAGTTAAATATTGCTTTACTTGAATTCGGTAAAATGAAACAATTGTAACCCTATTATGTATAGCCCTTCTCTTTATTCTGAAAGCAATAAAAATAAGCAAAATCCATCAAATATTAAAAATCTAAAATAAGCATTTTTATATCTATGATATCTTCGCTTGAAACACCGCATCGCTACATTCTTAAAGAAGGATATAAACAATTAATTCCCAAATGACTTTCGCTCAGATTCTCAAAAGAGCTGCGAGAATGTTCTAAAATAAAGTATCACTTGCTTTCAATGAGCCTCATTAATTTTCTGCGAAGATATTTCGGAACATTTATTTTTTTCCGCTAAGGCTTTCAATTACCGAAGACGATATTGACTTCGGTGATTTTTCCAGGCAAAGTAAGTAAAAGAAAAGCGAAAACGGTAATTCTTATCAGTACGGATAAAAGAAAATGTCTTTCTTTTAAAAGTATATTCACTAATGTTATTTTGATGCTAAGTGAAGACATGAATAAGCTGTAATATTTCTAACAAGCGAAATAATTATTTGGGTAAGGCCGCATGCATAGAGGGAATATTCATTGGGTAATTAAATCTATGTTAAAATACAATAACTTATTTCAGTGGCGAATCCAGGATTCGGGTCTGAAGGGGGCTGAGGTCATAAAAATTTTGTATCGTAGTGACGAATGTCAAATCTCATGGCTTATGTATACAAAAACTCTTCAACTTTACAGACTTTCCTCACCTGACAATAAGAATATGATTCTTGTAGTATTCTTTATGATACAATACTTTCGATAATTTAATAAAAAATACGCTGAAATAACTATCCAAAAAATGTTTTCGGCCGCGTCAACGCTACACGTACAAGTGGAATGACTAGAAAAGTAGGAAAATTTCAGAAAAGTCAAGCCAGAAAGCAATGTTGTCCCGATTTTATTATTTTTTTAATCTGAAAATTAAAAACAAACAGTTGTAGTGATTTTAAATAAAATCAAGAATTTTGGTTTAGCTCTGGGGGGTGGTGCTGCAGCCCGATAGCCCCCCCCCTGGATTCGCCACTGGAATGACTAAATGCACGCACAAATTTTGAGCCAGTTTCAAATGAATCCACGAACGCTAGAGATCAAGTTATGTTTTCTGCTTTTATTGGCACTTATATAGTTTTTTTTATATATTTAACTATAAAACTTTATTCCCTCCAAAAAAAAATCTGCTAGGACACTAAACAACTGGTATTTCGCAATTGAAATTTTAAAAACTGTGATCAGATCAATTCACTTAATTTTCAAGAAATATTGCTTTTAACTTTAACTATCGATTAGACATAACGTGTTATAATTATTTTATTTGGATATGACCAGGCATCTAATGAATGTTATAGAAAACGTGTTTCTGTAAATGTTAACTTATTTTGTCAGCATACAGAAACTTTATTAAGTAGTTTTTCGGTTTAAAAATCTTTAATGGAAGTTGGTGATAGGGGGTATATTTATTTATGTCTTTTAAGGTTTTTAATGAATTATCATACTTTTATAAATTATCCTTTCTTCCCCTCCACTCCGCCACTGACTTATTTCGATGTAAATTGATAAAACT
>BGPR01026202.1:1103-16237 GCA_013235015.1 Araneus ventricosus | reverse complement strand
TATTTATACTCTATATATATATATATATATATATATATATATATATGATATTTTAATTTTTTAACTTTCCTAAATAATCTTAACAACACCTCATTTTAAATACTTTTACTTTCATCATAATAAACGCACTACAACTTTCTTTTCAAGTCACGGGTTTCTAAAGGGGAAATTCCCTTTTCTGGGTACTTAAGCGGTTTGCTCATTCTTTTCTGCCCTTTTTTCACGCCTGCATGTAAGCTTTCAACAACAACGCGCCGATCGGGCGTAACCTTCTGAACACTGGTGATGGAGCTACGTAAAAATTGAATCCTTTACCTTTATAAAATTGCGTAATATCATAAATGCCTAAATAAAAGAAGATAAAGCCAAATATTGTCTGTTCCATGACTAAAATGGACTACATTTCACCTCAGTAAAGCCTGATCTTATATATATATATAAATATTTTTACTTTATGTTTTCTTTAGTATTATAATTCCTATATTAGAACGTTAAATTTTTAGAGCGTTTTAATAATTCTTAAACTTCGTCTAATTTGTTTAATACGTTCTCTGAAGTTATTGGTATAACATTCATTTTCATTGTGATGCAAAAGGACCTGAATGCTATAGCATTCAATTTTTCAGTTCAGTTCAATGTAAAAATAAATCTCCTGTCTATTTCTGGACCTCATTAAAATGTTGAATGTCCTCGAACATATTAATATTGATTAATAATACTAATTTTTGACTATTAAACTCAAAGTCTAATTATTAAAATTTCGCCTTTGATCTTAGATAACACTAAAAAATATGAATTTAATGAATACGGAAATTTTTTGAGAAAAATAATTATCTTTTCCTGTATGCGCTTTTGAAGTTAATATGCTTAATATTAATTCTATTTAACTCAATAGACTTAATATTAAGTCGATTGAGTTAAAATTCTACGCATGGCCAAATTTAACAGCGCAAAATTAACAGATGAGAAAAGTTGCAAAATATCTATATCATCATATACATTGGATGAAAGAATAATATACTTTGAAAACTTAATGAAATAAACTGAAAATGAAACTATATTTTCAAAGACAATATCAAGAAAAAAATTTATAACATATTCCAGATTTTTGCCGTTTAATGGTACATCTATAAGCTGCTTATTAATTACTTTACAAATAAGAAATCATCGTTTTGTTTCATTTAAACGATTTCTCTATTATAGTTAAAGGTAAAAGTATATTTTTAATTATGCAAAACGTCCTCAGCTTTTTTTTCCGAATTATAGCAGCAAATAAGTGAACCGAAATAGAGTTTTTGAGGAACTTCAACTTACTCTGTATTGTAAAAAATGCAGTATTTCTAAAACTGTTTTAGCATGTTATGTACGCTACGCTGGAAACAGAATTTCAGATAAGAATTCCGGGTTTTAATTAATAGAAATTTAAAATAAATTACAATTTTGTTCCAACTATGACATAAAGAAATAGAACTACGTCAGTAAAATTAAAGGTTTTAAGAAAAAGGTGATAGAAAATAGTGATGTAAAGTGAATTCGTAATTTTACAGGTCTTTTTTGTGAATTAATTAAATTAATTTTAATCATAATTTCTTGACTGAAGAATTTTTTATTTTCTTCCAATTATGCTTCCAGTTCGTAAAAAATGAATCTTCAGTATAAAGTAGGAAAAGGTATGATTAATATATTTCTATTTATGTCGAAACTAAACACAAAAAGTGAATTATTTTTCAATTAATTAAAGGAAATTTATTATTCTTCTGTAGTGAAAAGAGTTATTTTAGAGAAATACCAAATAAATATTCTAAAGAATGAACTAGAATTACCTTTTTCGGTTCAGTTTGCTTGCAGAGAGGAGAAAAGAAATGAAGACTAAATTTGATAGAATATTCCAAAAATTAATACGTTGCCATTTATTAGAGCCTAAATATAAAAATGTCTGTAAAAGAGGAAAGCAAACGATAATTAAATTTTCTTAATATTTAAAAATAAAATAGATATATAACAGAGAGACCTTTTATCCTTTAAATATAAATAATATACATTTTTCGTTGTTGTTATTATTATTAAAACATTTAATGAATATTTTTAACACAAAAGTATTTTTAAACAATTATTATCTGAAAAAGTAGTAAAAATTAAAATAACGCTTGTTTTAAAGAGAGTTTTCAAAATAAGATGAAAAATATAGCAAAATCTCTGTGCTTCGAAAGATGTTTTGAATGTCTTAGATTAGAATTTCTTTCAATTTTTAAGCTTCTTAAGCAATCTTTGGATAAAAATGGTCTGATTAAAATGATTCGCCATTCAACAAATCATTAATCTTCATTTTTATCAACTTCTGGTTAATAACTTCATTGTTCTTGAACAATTTAATGCCATTTTATTTTGATTTAAAGATTATTATTCTTGAGATATTTTTTTATGAATAACTTAAAAAGAAATGTAATCGTTTGCAGGAATTTTTATCCAGAATGCAGAGTGATAAAGCACGATAGTAAGGTCAAAAGAGTTGAAGATATTCGTAGACAAGATTTAAAGATATTTCAGATACAGTGGCTCCCAAAAGTGTTCGTACACTTACGATTTTCAATGAAATAGGGCTCTATCCATTAATTAAAATTAATATTTCAGAATAGGTATTTAATAATAAGATCTATAATCTATTCTTAACAAAACTACATGAAATATTTTTAAAATATAGTAAAACTTTATTTTTAAGAAATCAATAATCAAAAAGTAGAAAAAACTTTATCTCACAAAAGTCTTCGTAAGCTGAAATATTTTCTGATAAATTCATAACTTAAATTATCGTCTGTCGCTATATTTTTATTTTTGCATTGTGGTGGCATTTAAAAAATCGTTTGGCATTAATTTTTGCCTGCTTACACCGTAATATTCTATTTATTATTTAAAAATGGCTCCTAGTCATAAAGAAACAACAATCAGCATTCCAAAATTGATTTCATCGGTTCATTATTAGTTATCAGTTCGGAATATAGCTAAATTAATTAATTTATCCCATTCTACAGTGCAGTATGTGCTAAAACGCTTTAAAGAAGAAAATTGGTTCGAGAACAAGGTAAGAAAATGTCGACCGGCAAAGTTAACAAAACATGATCAGAGATTTATAATTAGAAAATTTATATATATATAATTATATATTTATATATTTTGTTTTATATAATAATAATTTATATATAATTATTATTATATATAATTTAATAATAATTATATTATAATTATTATATATAATTATTAGTAGCCCGTAGAAAATTTTTTGTTAGTGCGAAAAACAGAGAGCTTAGGCTTTCCTTCGCAAAATCAATGTTAAATAAACCCGAAACCTATAGGAATAAAGTCTTATTTGCAGATGAAAGCAAATTTAATATTTTTGGTTCGATGGACGTATAATGGTATGGAGAAGAAAAAACGAGGAACTTAATCCCAAGAACTTAGTTGGAACAGTTAAGTATGGCGATGGAGGTATCCTTGTGTGGGGTGCATGTCAGCATCAGGACTAGGTAATTTGGTATTTATTGATGGCATAATGAATCATGCTCTTTATTTAAATATTTTAAGAGACATTTTAAAATTTTCAGCCCAAAATTTGGGTATTTGAAACGACTTTTTTTTTCTTTTTATCAAGATAATTATCCTAAGCACACGGCTCTCAACGTTCGCCTCTGGTGTCTCTATAATTGTCCGCAAAATTTGAAAACACCACCTCAATCGCCATATTTAAACCCAATAGAACATATTTGGAGAGAACTGGAGGTTAGAGTACGAAAACACAACATTAAAACAAAAAGCGAACTAAAAACAGTAATGATGGAAGAATGGGTGAACACTGATGCAGAAATTACAAAAAAAAACTAGTGAAATATATTCCCAAACGTTTAAAAGCTGCTGTGGATGCTAACGGATATCCTACTAAATATTAATTTAACGAAAAATTAGAATATTTACTAATATGTAGAGATTTTTTAAGGTGTACAAAGACTTTTGTGAGATAAAGTTTTTGTTACTTTTTGATTATTGATTTCTTAAAAATAAAGTTTTACTATATATTTAAAATATTTCATGTAGTTTTGTTAAGATTAGATTATAAATCTTATTACTAAATACCTATTCTGCAATATTAATTTTAATTAATGGATAGAGCCATATTTCATTGAAAATCGTAAGTGTTCGAACACTTTTGGGAGTCACTGTATACGAAATAAAATCTTGGAATAGATTTGATATACGGTATCGCTGGCGATATTTCATTATTTCGGCGACTTTTTTTTTCTGTGTAAACAAACATGGCGTCGGTTGTGTTGCCTAAAGACACATGGCGACTGTTTTGTTGAGCATTTTGGTGTTCTCTTGCATACGCGTTCCGGGCAAATTTTTCTAACTTAAAAAAACATCAGCGGCTTCGCTTTCAGCCAAGCGGGAGCCTCATAGCTTGGAGACAAACTCTCCTAAGTAACATTCAAATTCAAGCGAATTTGCTCAGCCAAAAACATGGTATAAGTAATTAAAAAGAAAAAAAAAACCTTATTACTATACTAAATAAAACTGCGAAGTATGTTCGTATCGTAGTTCGCAATTCAAAAGTTGGAAATCAAACTTGTGAAAAAAGTTTTTTTTTTTTTTTGGTTTGCTTTCATTATAAAATGAGAAGCCTTCCTCGCCTGACTTTAATTATTGTATCGAGTTACAGTAAACATATAATGGATGACATGCTTCAGTATTATGATGAATTAGGAATTTTCGATTTTTCTTTATTGTACCATAGATATCATTTATTGGATGCAGAATTATTTTGAGTTGAATCTCTATCTCTACTACTAATAAAAGAGAATGTGTGTGTGTTTGCACTCTACAGGGAAAACTGTTGAGCTTAGAGCTACCAAATTTGGCACACATATTCGATGGAGGGTAATGCAACTCGGAGCGATGTTTTAATAATTTAATAATCATTTTATTCAATTAAAAATTAAGCAAGACTTTGCGTTTTTCTGTCATATCATCCGAAAATGTTGTCTCAAATATGATTTTTGCATCATTTTAAAACTAAAAAAAATAATGATACCATTTTAATTGTCGTACAATTTTTTCTCTAATTTTAATAAATTTGTAAAAATATTTTTTCGTGATTTGCAAAAATACTTTTTATTTTTGCAATAAAAAATTAAACTTTATTCACTGTTTCATCCAATCATTTAATCTATTTTTTCCATTGTTAACGCCACTTCTTTATACGTTAACAACATTAACTCCAAAAGCCGATTTTCATTTTCCTACATTTTGATGTTATACAGTTTTTAAAATTTGTTTCTTAGATCAAGCTCACTGAATGAAGAGTTTTTTATTTCATTTGATAAGTTTTTTATAGTGAAATATTTATTCGAGCCAGTTTTAAATTGCTTCTTTTTATAGCATAATAACGGAGCTATGTGTTTTACTTCGAAAGTTGATTAATTCTTTTCCAATTACAGATTTTCAGTTTCATTTTAATTCCGAAGTTATCATGATTCGGGTTTCTTTTCTTTCACATATTTTAACTAAAAAATAACGAGGAGAAAATTTACTTTCCACAAAATTTATCGTTTGAAAGATTCTGACATGTAGATGACATTTTAAAAAATATTTTTAATATTTTTCCTGTTATTGTCTTTGAAAATATAGTTTCATTTTCAGTTTATTTCATTAAGTTTCAATAGTATATTATTCTTCCATTCAATATATATGATGATATAGATATTTTGCAACTTTTCTCGTCTGTTAATTTTGTGCTGTTAAATTTGGCTATGTGTAGAAATTTAACTCAATCGACTTAATATTAAGTCGATTAAGTTAAATAGAATTAATATTAAATCTATTAATTTCAAAAGCATATATAGAAAAAGATAATTATTTTTTTCAAAAAATTTCCGTATTCATTAAATTCATATTTTTTAGTGCTATCTAAGATCAAAGGCGAAATTTTAAATAATTAGACTTTGAGTTTAATAGTCAGAAATTAATATTATTAATCAATATTAATACGTTCGAGGACATTCAACATTTTAATGAGGTCCAGAAATAGACAGGCGATTTATTTTTACATTGAACTGAATTGAAAAACTATTCAAGTAATTTTGCATCATAATAAAAATGAATGTTATCCTATTAACGTCAGAGAACGTATTAAACAAATTAGACAAAGTTTAAGAATTAATAAAACACTTTAAAAATTTAACTTTCTATTATAAGAATTATAATACTAAAGAAAACATAAAGTAAAAAATTAATATATATATATTAAACCATTAAAACTCAAATAACATTTTAATCAAATATACCTATTAAACCCTCATTTAAAATTAAATGCAATAAACAATATAACCTAATATTATTCACACAATGAAATACAGAAAGATAATAAGATTAAAAACTATTACTATGAAAAAGACAATCCAGATATGGAATTCGAACAATCAAATGCCAATCGACCTTAGGAATCGATTATGTCACATTATTTCGAAATTTATAGACACCAACCTTTTGTAAGGGCCAATTGTTGGAAAAAGACAACAAATATAGGAGTAAATCTCCAAAATATATTAAGAAAAGAACGAGAAAATTAACTAAATGCTAACTGATTTTCAAAGTTATAGTAAAAAATGCCGAAAGCTAAATATGAATTACAGTTCCGCATTTATTGTGAAAATATTTTTTATATTTATATATATATATATATATATATATATATAATATTTTCCATTCTCGTTTTCCTATTTATAACGTTTTCCTATAAAAACAGTATATATGTACTGTTTTTAGTGCAATATATTGTTGTATTACATATTTTTATCCTGAATTTTAGTCTTTTCTATATAGTTATGTTTTATTATTAGGGTTAGTGTATGATTTTTCTTTCTCAATTCTTTCATTTTAGGTTAAATTACCCTGTTTGTTTTTTCAACTAACAGGGATGGTTTGTACTGCAAAATTAATTTAACCTGGCTAAAGCTTGTCCACAGCCAAGCTGTTATATTTATTGTTGAAAACTTCATATACTTGGATTGCCTTTTTCAATACTTGTAATAACAACAGAGTTTTTTATATGTTGACATATAAATGTTTAAACTTAATTTTTGTTCATGGTATCTATAGTATTTTCAATTCTTTAGATTTTGTTTTAAATTTGGTTGTATTGTTCAAATTATGACTTTTTAGTATAGGATTTGCTTCTTGATATATCTTGCTTACTTTGTTTATATATACATATATATAAAGCGGGAATGGAATTTTTTTAAAGTTATTAGCATCACTTCCAAGATTCGCAATGAATTCGAAATTTGAATTGGCGCAGCACACTTAATTTGTATCTCGTAAGCATGAATTCCCTCCGTTGAAATGTAGGGGAGAGACGCCGAATTTGTACAACCTGGGCATTTTTATAATGCGCAGTTATAGAGAAATAATTTTAATGAGAAACAAGTAGTAGAATTTTTTTGTAGTTTATTTTTCGTCAGAACAATCTAATTATTCTTTTATGAAATGCGCTTAAATGGCAGGAAAAAAAATAGCTTAAAAATTGTGTTATTGGTCCCATCAAGGAAACCGGTTGCCCAGATTGGAGCACCAATTTCTTTCAGACAATTAAAACAAAATATTTTTTCAACCTCAAATTCACACCGGCACACAATGCATGAACCCAAGAATGACATTTTATGCTCTGTATCACTTCCTCTTCTCCCTTTGTTTCTTCACAAATGATAAGAAACTATGTAACTTTAGTTTTTGTTCTTTTTGATTAAACTCTTGATGACTTTAACATCCATTTACAGTGGTACCTCGAGATACGAGTGCCCTGACATACGAGTTATTTGAGATACGAGCGCTGTCGAGCAGCGAAGTTTTGTTTTGAAATACGAGCGACATTTGAGATACGAGGAACGGTACGGTGTATGTACATTTTATAAAACCAGTTTTTTTTTTCTTTACATTCTCTTTTATTATGTTTTTATACAATATTTGTCATTTATAAATACATTTTTCTTATTCAAAAACACGTAACAAAAACAGTTAGGGGTAGCATTTTTGGGGCTGGAACGGATTAACATAATGGCATTTCAATTAATTTCAATGGGGAAAATTGCTTTGAGATACGAGCAAATTGACATACGAGCAAGGTTACGGAACGAATGAAACTCGTATCTCGAGGTATCACTGTATTGATTTTTGCTTTCACTTGTTCTACTTCCAATTTATGAGTATTGTTTAGCAACGGATTCGGAAACCCTCCGTGTTTTTGCGCATGCACCACGCGGAGTTATTTTCATCAAAATAGGGGGGAAATGAAGAATGTAAGGGTGATCTTTACATTTTACTGAGCGTGATCTAACAAAGAACTCCGGAAATGCGCTCATATGACTCATTGCCTGACACCCCTTTCCGGTGTAAAATCGTCCAAAAGTGTCAGTCTCGGAATCCGTTTCTGAACAGTATTACAAGTGTTGATAACTGCTTCTGAGCTATTCCTGTAATTTAAGATAATAATTCCATTGATTTAAGTAGTCCAATTTAGGTAACAGTTTGTAGTTCATTCTAAGCAACCTTTGGACAACAACGACAACAAAATATTAATAATAATTCCCCTAACCTGATCTTCAAACGATTTTTAAAAAAATATTATAGAAGATTGTAGTCAAACAAATTTCCTATTTGAGGAGATACTAACAAATTTTCTTACTTGCTTTAAAACAGCGTAAGGGCTTTTTGTCTTTTGTTAAAATAAATAATGGATGATATCCAAATTTAAGCACCTGTTTTCTAACTATAACAATATAGCGCTTTCTCTGAAAAAGTTTTCATACTCCCCACTTACATTTACAATATAATTTGCCTATTTTACGCTTCAAATATTTCATAGAATTGAAGTTATGACACCGGTCTAATCTTGGCGACCGTCCAAATTTGGCGACTCTCCCCTATTTTTGTTTAGTTGAGAGTAGGAAGGGCCCACAGAGATTGGATGCGTTCATGAAGTCGCTCGAAAAGCAGCCAAGTTGGCGAACCATTTTAATAATGGGATAATAATCTTTTTAACTTTTTGAATATTTTCAAATAAAGTCATTTTACAGAGTATTTTTCTACAAGCATAACAGAATTTTTTTAATAAAGAAATTGTAGAAAAACTTATCAATTCCCCCTTACATTGTCTTTATGTGAGATAAAGCAGACTGCTATGTTTAAATCTCGAATTATTCACTACAAAATATTAAAAAATACCCATATTATATGGTTGATATCATTTAAAAGTTAAAAACTATCGAAAACTAAATGCTTTCTTTAGTCTCTCAAGCTATTGTTGTATTTTTAAAAATATTCCAGTTAAATCATGATATCTAGCTCTAAACCAGCGAGAGTGGTCCCTCCTAAACTCTCTCGTACAAACCCTAACACTGGTGGGAAAAAAATACACCAAACGGCAGCAACATGCGTAATTCTCTAACTCAGGTAGTGAAAAACGCTTCAAGGGATCTCAACTTTTTTTTTTGCGTCGTAGAATAGTGAAGAAACCGAATATGCAATTTGAACGTCTTAATTTCAGCCGATTGAAACCAAAATTGGACACAGATCTACAATTAAGGTTAGAAGATCACATACCAAATTTCTTATTTTCCTAAGTCATTGCGTTTAGGAATTATCGCGTTCACAAGCATGCGATTATACGTAAAGACAGACAGTCAATCCTTTGAAGGATTTCGTCCAAAATTTGATACTGACCTACATTCCTGATGATAAAACTGAGTACCAAATTTTATTTATCTAGCTATTTAAGTTTTTGAGTTACCGTGTTCATATGAGCACAGAAAGACAGACTTCCGGTGGACGGATTTCGTTCAAAATTTGATAGAAATCTAGTAATTTTGTGTGAAGCCTATATACCAAATTTCGTCCTTCTAGCTCTAACTGTTTTTGAGTTATCGTGTTCATATGAGCACAAAAAGACAGACTTCCCGTGGACGGATTTCGTTCAAAATTTGAAAGAAATCTAGTAATTTTGTGTGAAGCCTATATACCAAATTTTGTCCCTCTAGCTCTAACTGTTTTTGATTTATCGTGTTCACAGACATACAGGCATAGTTACAAAATTGTGTTTTTTGGACTCAGGGAGGGTAAAACGTGGAGATTCATCAAAATCCACTGAAATAGGCTACGAAACTTTCTTATTTCAATTTTTTTCTGTGTTGAAACTATGAAAAAAAAGAAGCTATCTATATATTTTCCTGCTCTGGATTAAAAATAAAACTAGCATATTCTTTTTCGAGTATTGAAACTGTAGAACAGTTGTCCATGCTGCTGCTGTCTCTTAACTAGTCCCCCGTGATTTCTCTTCTAGATCTAGTTCGATAAAATATTGAAGATTTAATTCATTACCTTTCATAATTTAATTCTGTTATAGTATGAATAATCAACATAATATAAATAACACTAATTTAGAACTAATACTAACAAAAATAAAACTACAATTCATAATCTGCCCAAGAAATAGCATAAATAACATAGAATATATAATGAAATTTAGAATGACACAGAATACATTGATAACATTAATTTAGAACTAATATAGTATTAAAAAAACAGAAAATTAGCTACAAAACTAATATAAATAAATTTCTTTAATTCAAAATCATGCATACAGCAGGAAACAACGACAACGTTTCCATGGTGTTCTAAAAAGCGAAAAATGATCTTGCGCGCTTTTTTGTGGATCCTTCTTACACCTTGAAGAAAACAGGAATATGAGAAATTGCAAGGAGAATGAAATTATATTTATAATATTAGAAAAGGGTATGCAAATCTGCGGCGAAATTCTTAATGTAAGAAAATTTTCGTTTTTCATTTTGATACTCGAAAGTAAGATTTTTATTTTCTTGACATGGAACTAACATATTAGTAATATATCTGTTGAATTTATTAATTTATTTCGGAAAATTATGTTTTTCACTCACAAATAAAAAAGTTAGGTAATAAAATATGTATTTTTTACTATCCTTACCGTGTATTTCCTGTCGCCATCTAGTAGAGAATATTTGCAATTTTTTTTTTCTGTTGAAATTCAGTTGATGCTGCCATCTATTAATTAAAGTTTGAACTTCTGAGCTGAAACCTAGCACTGCAAGCAGCAGAAGTGAAAATATTATGATTACTGCAATTATTTTTATTTATTATCTTGCAGAAATTTTTAAAAAAAATTCGTTCCTGTAACCGTATTTTTCATGTCACCATCTAGTAGAGAATATTTGCATTTTTTTCTGTTGAAATTCAGCTCATGCTGCCATCTATTAATTAAAGTTTGAACTTCTGAGCTCAAACCTCGCACTGCAAGCAGCAGAAGTGAAAATATTATGCTTACTGCAATTTTTTTTATTTATTATCTTGTAGAAATAAAAAAAAAATCTTTCAAAAATGCTCATGCGTATTAAATATAGTTGTAATGTTATTAATGAACACCATTTTATTTTGTTTCTGGTTTGTAAAAGATTTAAAAGAAAAAGAAATTTCCACTAAACACGCAAGTAAATTCAGTTTTATTCAATACTGTTTTAGAAAATACTAAAAAGTTTATTGAACACTGATCCTTTTAAATTATTTTCAAAATAGATTAGATAGTATTTAATTCAAAATTAGAAATAACTTCCTTCCTTTCTAATAATATTTTACAACCATATTTAATTTAAGGAACAGAAATTATATTATGCTTGCTTATTGATAGATAGATCATTATGTTTCGCTGCATTGATGTAAATTGTGAATCACAAAGCATATTTTAAACTTATTCTCATATAATTCCGGGAAAAACTGAATTAATGCATGTTTTGCTTTATTATTTTTTGTCTTCATAACAGTTGTATTTTTTACACTATTTCAAAGGAACTAACTAAAATTATTTGAAAATGCCCTTTTCTTAACTACACAACATGATCATTAATTTATATGTTGCTAGGTAATTTTGATACGTGCTATTTCAATCATCTAAGAAATTATTGCAATTCAGGAGGTGCGTGCAATTTCGGAAAATGGCATTTAGTTTAGGGATGGGACATGCCATACAAATGCCATTTCTTTTAAAAATGTCAAAAACTGTAACTATTTTATAACATTGAACATTTATGAACCCGAAAAAGCACACGAGCTAACTTGGAAATTTTAAATTTATCAATCCGAGTGAATAGCCACAAGTGGAGTTACCCCCACCCTGACGAAGCATCCGGGGTTAACTGATGAGAGGCCGGTACGACATCTCGGATAATGAGATCGGAGTTCTAACAGCCATCACCAGCCACGGCCCAATCCCTCCTGAATGAGGTACGTCCCGTTATCGCAGTGGAAGTTACGCAACCCACACCATAACTATACCCACCAGGCGAAGTTAGAACCCGCTTACTTATCCGGAAGCTTCTGAACCACGTACTCGTGGTACTTCCTCCGGGGGATATGAGAGTGAATCAAGTATCTGAACTGAAGTATCATACACTATCTGATCAAAGGAATCCGGACACCTCCGGATTTTCACATTTTTTTAGAATTACTCCTGAAAGGCTAAACTCACTGCCCTTGATCTTCGACCATGTAAAGAATAGACTCTTACTCACATTTTACACCGGAGATTCAGTCCTGAGTGCAGTTAGGGGACCGTCTACAAATTGATGAAAACGAAAATTATTTTGGCCCATCCGCTTCAAAGAAACCTTATAACGAGAGGAAACTTTCAGCAATGTTTATGTTTGATGTGTATAATATTTACATGAATTTTCATAAACGCAGCGCAAATATTCGGAAGATATAAAGGTTTTCTTAAAAAAAACCCAAATTTTCCCTCCTGTTTTTGCTTTTAACATGCAGAGTTTTCTGTTATATTATACGAAATTTACAGGAAAAAAGGACAATATGTTAGAGAAGCATTGTATAAAAATTTGGAAAAAAAAATTTAATATTACAGGAAGTATAAGCATTTTTAGTAAATAATTTTTTACTGCGCATGAGCAACACATAGTGTAATTTTTCTTTGATAACTTCAAAGCCAGATATGTAGGGCAACTTACGTAAAAACTCCAGTCAAATATCTTTAAGATTTAGAAAGATATCAGCATTGCAGTGAGAGGAACAAAACGATTAGGGGTTTTAAACAAATTGATATTTTTTAAACTTAAATTTTCGAATAATTTTATAGAATTTAATAAGATTGAACGTACTAAACACCCAGGCATACTTATAAATAAAATTCATAATGTAAATTGCAGTTCGACGATTACTATTTGAAGTTTAAAAAATAACAATTTTTGAAAATCTTCTCATGGTTTTCTTCCTCTTAGAGGGAAGCAAAAGTTCTGCTCACTGCAGTGCTGATATCTTTTTAGATCCTAATGATATTTGACTGGATTTTTTACATAAGTTGCCCAACATATCTGGATCTGAAGTTATAAAAGAAAAATTACGCTATGTCTAGCGAATGCGCAGTAAAATACCATTTACTACAACTACTCATATTTTCTCTAATATTCAAAATTTTGTTTCCAAATTTTTACACAATGCTTCTCTAACATATTGTCCTTTTTCGTAAGTTTCGTAAATTATAACAGAAAACTCCGCATGTTATAAGCAAAAAACAAGCGGGAAAATATGGTATTTTTTAACAATCCTAAATATTTGTGCTGCATTTACGAAAATTCATGTAAATATTATACACATCAAACATAACCAATTTCTGAAAGTTTCATCTTGTTATAAGCTTTCTTTGAAGCGGGGTGGGCCAAAATAATTTTCGTCTTTATCAATTGGTAGACGGTCCTCTAATTGCCCTCAGGGCCGAATCTTCACTGTAAAATGTGACTTAGAGTCTATTATCTACATGGTCGAAGTTCAAAAACAGTCAGTTTAGCCTTTCAGGAGAAATTCTGAAAAATGTGAAAATCCGAAAGTATCCGGATACTTTTGATCAGATAGTGTGGTATATGTATACCAGTGGTGGCGAACCTATGACTCGTGGGTCAGACACTGATCCGCGAAGGCTTTTAAAATGATCCACGCGTTGACGTTTATAAACTTATTTTTTATATCACAGAAGATTGAACAGACAATCCAAAATATTTAAGTATAAATATCTAGTCTCGAATTGATTAAAAAAATATTTCCAAATGGATGTTGGCTAACTTATTTTCTATAGCTGCACCTGTGTGTGACTCATGACAGTCGGTCATAAACATGGCACACACATTCGTAAGTAAAAGTTGCAAAACGGAAAGGAAACGTAAAACTTTTTTAGAGGTTTTTAAAAGTGAAAACAACAACAAGGACAACTATCAAGTTTTTCTGTTAACAAATTTTCGGTGTTTCCAAATTATTGGAACCCTTTTAACTATCCTCCCCCTTTTCCAAGTGGTTTAGTGACCCACGGGCTCATATTAAAAGGAATAATGAAGAAAAATTAACCCATTTCTCAAAAAGGTTCGCCGTCAGTGTTATATACGGTCTGAAGCATCATGAACAACATTCATTTTATAATTTATGAATAGCCCAAAATGTTCAATAATATTTATATTTCATTACATCAAATATTCATACCACTTACAACATTCGAACATAAAACATGCCCAGATAGTTGACAATTTTAACAACGTTACTGAACCGAATTTAAGAGCTTGATGATAGATATTTTTCAATAAGTTTGGAAAGCTCAAATTGGTATGAATTGAATCAGTAGCGAATCCAGGGGGGCTATCGATCTACTGCCCCCACAGAGCTAAACCGAAATTCTCGATTTTATACAAAATCACTACAACTATTTGTTCTTAATTTTCATTTAAAAATAATAATAAAATCGTAACAACATTGCTTTCTTGCTTGACAGGCTCGAAAATTTTCCTACTTTTCTCTAGTCATTATACTTATACTTGTAGCGTTGACGTGGTCGAAAACATTTTTTGGCTAGTTATTTCATGGTATTTTTTTATTAAATTATCGAAAGTATTGTAGTGTTCTTCATGATTCTTATTGTCAGATGAGGGAAGTCTGTAAAGTTAAAGTGTTTTGGTTTACATAAGCCATGAGGTATGACATTCGTCACTACGATACAAAATTTTTATGACCTC